>APFE030629349.1:124891-194138 GCA_000404065.3 Pinus taeda
AGTCATATATAAAGGATAGACTCTCCCTGCGAGGAGCATCGTGTCTTATTTTGTAGTCGAGATCTACTCTATTGGAGGTTGCCCCCTCGAAGAGGCAAGTGAAAATTACTCTCTGAATAATAAAATCATTGCTATTCTGTGTTCTGGGTATCTTTTCTTCGCATATTCTGTGTTCTGGGTATCTTCTCTTCGCATATTCTATATTTGGGTATCAGTTGTAGGTTAAGAGCATAAAAAACTTACGATTACATGCCCACAACTTTATTAAGGGGAGGGATCATGTCTTCAACCTATTATCTATTACTCTCTTTGGAGGTATTGGATAAAATCATTCATTATATCTCGGTCATGCAAGGATTTTGGTTTTAGACTGTGTAACAGGTGGTGGTCTTGTTGGGGCTATTATTGTTGTTCCTGCAATGGTTTATAGCTTGTTTCTTCCATAATTTGGCTCTTGTTTTCTGCTCTAATAAATGTTTGCTCTGTATCGACTCACACCGGAGGCCTTGGGTTTTTCGGGTGATCGGATCATCACATTTCTGACGATATTTGAAATCACACCTCGCGGGTGGATAGGATCTTTAATTTTGAATTGACAAGGGTCTTTTTCCACAACACTCATTTGTCTGAATCTTTTGATGCTCTGGGTTGTCGATGCTTATGTGTTGATTCTTTAGATCAACACTATTTTTTTATGTGTATGGAGCTATTTTCTTCCATTTCTGGGATGTGATCTGCCAACGGGGTTCCTCGACTGATATTATCCAGGTTAGTCTCTGTGCGAGTTCTGACATACTTTTAGTGTTCATTGATCCCAGAACATTCTTGTA
The DNA here is from genome assembly GCA_000404065.3 of Pinus taeda. Classification (NCBI taxonomy): domain Eukaryota; kingdom Viridiplantae; phylum Streptophyta; class Pinopsida; order Pinales; family Pinaceae; genus Pinus; species Pinus taeda. The sequence goes on from APFE030629349.1 coordinate 125,722, forward strand.
GAGATTGTTGTTAGATTCACCGAGTGTCCCACCTACCCCCCTGACATCTGTCTAAGACTGACATTCCCTTATTATTATCTATATCTATATCACTTTTTTCTCTCGAAATATGCCCACGATGGACCCATTTGCATCTGACACATCGGCTCATGAAGATTTTATTCGGGCCACGCTGGAGGCTGAATCACTTCACCATACATTCTCTGGATCTGAGCGGGGGATGTGCCCTTCTGATTCACATGCAAGGCTCCCTCGAGTTGATCAAAATCATTTAACAGATGGCAGCCATGCTTCATATGATTCCCACGAGCACATCACGATGGTGGTGTTCAACGTGGTAGTCACAAACAAAGTGCCATTAAAATTACCACCCTGGTTGAATTTCTTAGTTTTGGTCACGACATTCTGATTGACCGGGTTACCAGTTTATAGAAGAGGGCTCTCATTGGTAAATCTGAAGTTGGTGAAGAAGAGATGCGGAGCTGGGTGGAAACAAAATGGAAATCCCTACTTGGATATATGCCCTCTGTGGTTTGGCTTATGGGTGGATGGTATAGTTTCCATTTCCTTTGCCAAGAGGATTTGCAAAAAATTATGGCACTTCCATGGATTCAAGGATGAGGTTTCCTTGCTTTGCACTCTTGGCATATTGGTTTTAATCCTCTAAAGGAGATGTCAAAGAACAAACTTATATGAATTAAGTTGCCAGGACTACCAATTGAATTTTGGACCAGACAAGTTTTCATGGATATTGGTAATGTTATTGGAAAGTTTGTATATGTTGACCCACAATGTCTAGGCACTCGGGACAAAATAATTGCATGGATTTTGATAGAGAAGGACTATTGTGGCGATTTCTTGGATCATATCGAGCTGCAATGGGAGGACACCCACTTGGTGCAGAGACTGGACTTCTGGGGAGTTCCATTTCACTGCCTCATATGCCATCACACTGGCCATCTTATGGCACAGTGTCCACACAGGAAGGGTGGTCATAGATTTCTTCGTGGACGATATATTTCTGGTGGAAAAGATGTGGATGGAGGCCATCCAGAATACTACATGACTGGACATGGGGAGACTCTTCATCTAGGTGGTGCACATATTTCATCAGATAATCTGACGCACTCTACACTTTTTCATCCTACTGTTTTGCTCCCTAAGACTAATGTTGAGTAGGCCCCTATTTTTGTACCATCATCTTCCTGGAAATGTGAACAATCTGGCTCTCCCACCATAGATTACTCCTCTCCAATAGAAAAGATTCCCTTTCTTATAGTTTCTTCTCCCCCCCTTTGGATTTTGTACCATCCCATATGATGTCTTTAAACATTTCCTCCACCTCACACATTACGTATATTCTGGCTCACATTCCCTCACCCACCACTGACCCGCCTACGACGACACCTACTCGACCTATTTCACCCATGTCTCTGGTGACCTCACTGACAAATTCGGTAGATAGCGGCCTAGATTTCTTATTACAAAAGAATACCATTGACCTCCATTCGCTCATGATCCACAATCCTTCGGGTTCTTCATCCTCGCACATTAGTCCCTCCTCGGCCGGAAATATCATTGTTCAACGAAAGAAAAACAGGGGTAGTAGGCACTTCTGCAATCGCACCCGACACACTAATGTAAATTCTTATGATCCTCATACTCTAATTGACATTGCTATTGCATCTCCTATCTCACCTCAGGCCCTTAGAGCAACTCTTCCTGGATCTGGTCTGTCATGAACTTCATCCTTTCCATGAATATCCAGGGTTTGGGGGCATCACATAAATTTCTCACCCTCAACAAACTTTTTTATTCTTCACGCCCATACATTATTCTCATTTAGGAAACTATGCACCTGGCTTGGCAGGCGATAAAATACTTCAGGAGGATGCTCCCTGACTGGCATATAGTGGCTACTGATGCTGTAGGACTGTCGGGGGGTTTGGCTACATTATGGGATCCTAGGTGGGTCAAGATGAAGGCCTACTCATGTTTTGCAGGTATTCTTCGAGTTGGACATAGTATAGGCTTACAAAGGGAATACACATTTTGAATATATATGCCCTGTATTGAGAATGGGACACATTTTGGTGTAACCTGTGTTTTTCCAGGATGTTGGGTCTTGTTACTTTGATTATGGCAGGAGACTCGAATTGCACTATCAGATTGGATGAGGTTTGGGGTAGATCTAGAAGAATAATATGGCAGACATGATCAAAGATATTATCAATGATCATAACTTGATTGACATATGCCCACCAAAAATTGCGCCTACTTGGGACAATGGTAGGGCTGGGGAAGATTATGTAGCCAAAAGGTTGGATCGATTCCTGTTACATAAACAATTGGTGGAGAAGCTCATGTATGTACAATCAAATATTCTAAACAACTATACATCTGATCATCGCCCCATTATTATTCACTAGCGTGGTGGGGATCTAAGATATGGGATGCCTTTCAAATTCAACCGAGTGTGGCTGGAAGACCTAGAATTTGAAATTCTAATAAGAGATAACTAGTCACGGGACCACATTGGAAATATTTCTCCCATGATATATACAGAGGAGAAACTTGGAGCCTTAAAGGCTGTGGTGAAGTCATGGGAATGAAGGAAGAAGGCACAAGAGAAAAAGAATTTAAAAGACACTGATGTGGCCCTGGAGTCACTCCTACCACTCATGTTAACTCACCTCCCATCAGCTGAGGTTCGAGATAAAATAAATGCATTGGAGCTCAAAAAGAAGAAAATCCTCCACCAAAGGGAATTGACTTGGCGCCTAAAGAGCAAGGCCATATGGATTCATGAGGGCGATAAGAACACAAAATATTTTCACAATTATACAAACCAAAAAAGGAAGGTTAATTCCATATGGGAGATTTCTGATGTTGATGACAACCATGTGCAGTCACAGTAGGAGATTACAAGATTGGCGGTAGAACATTTCGAATGGGCATATCGTAGCAGGGGTCTAGAATGTGTGGAGGAACAAGTGTGGGGGATTAGTGAATATCCTTCAATGTTTGACAAGGAGGCCAACTTGGAATTATATAAGGCTGCCTCGGGGGAAGAAATCATTCAGGTGTTGAAATCTAATAAGGGGGACAAGAGCCCTGGTCCAGATGGTTGGACGGTAGAGCTATTTACCCATTTCTTCGACATATTCCAGGAATATCTACATGATATGCTGGAAGAATCTATAATGAGGGGATTTATACACCCTCACATAAACTCTTCATATATTGCTCTCATCCCTAAGAAGGCATCCACATGCTCGTTTTCTGATTATCGGCCTATCTCACTTTGAAATCTTATTTACAATATTATCTCAAAGACTATTGCAACCAGGATTAAGCACATACTATCTGAGCACATATCTCCTGAACAATTTGGTTTCTTACATAATAGACAAATTCATGATGCCATGGCTATTGCTTAGGAATGCTTACATATGATCCATGTTCAAAAAGTAAATGTTTTTTTAATGAAGGTAGATCTACAAAAGCCATACGACTACCTTGATTGGGGATATCTTCGGATGGTACTTCAAAAGGTTGGGATACATACCAGAGAAGCTGAATGGATAATGCCCTGTGTAACAATGTCAGGTATGTTGCTGTTATAAATTGATATCCTTCTCGTTTTTTTGGGGCTAGGAGGGGACTTAGACAGGGGTGCTCACTTTCACCTCTATTGTTCATTCTGGCAATGGATGGTCTCAGCTTACACATTAAAAAAGTTGTGGCGGAGGGCCAATTTTATGCACTTTATATAGGTAGACAAATTAAGATATCACACAGTTTCTTTGTTGATGATGTTATAATTATGGAGATGGTAGATAGATTTAAATGTCTCACATTATTTCATATCTTCACTAAATTTGGAAGAGCCACAAGCCTCATTATAAATTTGCTAAAATCTACCATTTTATATGGCTCTAGTGATTTGAATGACATTTCCTATATACATGAATCTTCGGGTGGGTGCTGACTCTTTGGCAGTGGGCATGAAATACTTGGGCTATCATATAAATCCCTATCAGTACAGGAACAATGATTGGTTGTGGATTGTTGATCAATTTTAAAAGAAAATAACGGGGTGGGAATTCAAATGCCTCTAGTTGGGAGGACGTATTACTCTCACTCAGACGGTGATCACTCAGTTGGGTGTATATTGGGCACATTTATATTTCCTTCCCCAGTCTATTATTAAATCTCTGCACCATATTATGGCTCAATATATTTGGTTAGGGGCATCACATAATTTTAAATATCACCTACTAAATTTAGAGAACATACCAATACCAAAAAAGATGGGGGGATGGGGCATATTGAACCTGCGATGGTTCGGTTAGGTGTTGTTGTTGAAGTAATTGTGGCATGGTATATTCAGGGAAGACACATGGGGTAAAGTTATTAGATATAAATATTTGAAGAATAGAGAATTCATATATTGGATGCATCGGGGGACCATTGGAATTTCCACTAGATTGGCCATATGGCTCAGTCTGAATAAGATCAAAATAGTTTTTCTTCAAAATTTATGTTGGCAATTTGGCACTGGACATCAGGTTATGATTGGCCTAGACCAGATTCTTGTTATGAGTAGGGACTTGTGCATATCTATGGATTTAATACAATTTTTTAATAGACGAGGTATTTTCTGTTGGAACTAAGTCATTCGGGAATGGCTTAGACATATTCCTATATGGAAAGGGGCCAGTGAACTAGGTTTGACGGGCCAAAATGCTCTCGAATGGGAACATGTCTGGATCATGATGAAGTCCATCGGAGTTTTCCATGATGGACGTGGGGATCATATTACATGGGTCGACATGATAAAGGAACCAGAAGTTGAGGTGGCAGACACATACTACAACCTTTGCACATAGGAGCTACATAACACAGAGGTATGTTGGTTCTATAAATTTTGGAACACTAAGTTACCCACTAAGATCATTATGTTTCTTTGGCTTGTTTGGAAGAATAAAAATCTTACATGGGATAACCTACAAAAGAGAAAATGGCAGGGTGCAAGGATTTGTTATCTTTGTAGGAATGAGGGGGAAGATAATACTCATCTTTTCTTAAAGCATCCTATTTCGGTCCAAATCTGACGATATTTTGTTGTAAATATTGCTATACCTTTCATATAATATGATAATATCTTCGACTGTTTGTTTTGGTGGAGTGAACAAAGTACCACATGGAGGCTGATTCCACTGGCTGTTTCCTGAGAGATATGGCGGTGGCGAAATCAAATTATATTTGTTAACTGTAAGGTAAATAATGTGTTGGTGATGGACCGAATATCTAAATGGTTTAGTGGTGATTTTTTACAAAGAAGATCACCCAAGGGAAAAATCTATAGGAGATCTGGTCCAACCATTGTATATCCAACAAGATATTTTGATGGGGCAGCACAAAGAGGGCTTTGTGGATTTGGATTTTGGATCAAAATTACAGAAGAGCAAGAATTTTGGGTTCACTTGGGCATTGGTAGGGGCACAAACATGAAGGCAAAATCCATGGCATTATGGGGTTTTCTTTGGTTCTCTACATTTTTGGACATTCCCTCCATGCATATTTTTGGGGATTCTTGTATCATTATTGAACATGCACTGGGAAGGAACAAGATACAACATAATGCACTCCATGGATGGCTTTACCAGATTGAAAATCTTTGGGCCACTTTCCAAGGCTCATCTATCCAGCATATTGGACGGGAATATAACCAAAACGCAGATCAAATGTCCAAGCTAGGTCTATTGGATGAACCAGATGGTATGCACATCGAAATAAATATGGGAGCATATACTATGGATGTTGGATGTCTCTCGGGATAACATATACACTTCCATGGGTTATACACAAAGCAAAAGAAATGTTACATCCAGAAGAAATAAGTCAAATTTTGTGTCTTTTAAATAGCATATATTATTAGTAGATTACCGAGGAATTATTTTTCAGAAAAACAAGCACATAGTTAGCAATAGTTTTAATTTCTATTACTTTTACAGGATTCACATTGTGGCACATAGTTTGATGATAAATATGGACGAATATTTGGTCAATGCTTAATGTAGGATTTATGTATATAATAAAAAATGAAGATGACGACACTCGATGCTCATAATGCCCATAACGGTTTTTTATTTAATACAAAAAAGACAATTTTTTCATTCTGGAAAAAAACTAATCTGATATAATAATAATAAAAATGAATGGTTGTAAGAATTAAAAATTTCAAGTGGTTCCACACACCTCCCCATCTCATAAAATCCTTTTCACACCTCCAATTCCAAATCTTCCTCCGCATTTCATAAAAGCCTTCTCACACCTCCGCACACCTTTAATTCATAATCCTCCTCCGCGTCTCCACAGAGAGAAGAATGATGTTATGAATTCTTATGATAAAATATGGTGGTTATTAATATAACATTCTCTAATGACATTGAAATATATTTTATTAGTCATGCATACGTAAAATTGATTAACAACAATTATATTGTATATTTTTATAGACTGCTACATCAATTCTATCCATTCAATTTGTTGCATGGATTGCGTCTCGTTATTTGGATGATAGCAAGGGTGTCTTTTTCTCTATCGACAATGCGTTCCCATTGAAATATATTTTATTAGTCATGCATACGTAAAATTGATTAACAACAATTATATTGTATATTTTTATAGACTGCTACATCAATTCTATCCATTCAATTTGTTGCATGGATTGCGTCTCGTTATTTGGATGATAGCAAGGGTGTCTTTTTCTCTATCGACGATGCGTTCCCACATAAACTTTAAATCTATCGCCACTATTATAAGATAAAAACTGCACTGGTGTATTTCAAAAATATTATTTATGTTGCACATCAAGCCATGCTGCCATAACGCCTTGGAGAATGAATTTCGAAGAGTGAATAAATGACACCTTCAAATATTTTAATTTGATGTGAAATAGAGATAACAACATACCATCATAAGTCAAAATTAGACATGAAAAAATAACCATCGACGTCAATGTAAAAAGGTGCTGAGAAGGTCAAGTTGTTGCCGCATTGGTTTACAATCAAACCAGTTAAATTTGAAGCCTTCGCTAAATAATGGAAAACATATGTACAAAAAAAATATATGCTTGTCCAAGTGTATATACCTTGTCAATGAAATCTACGAGCACGATAACGGCCCAATTCTCTGCCACAACCGTGCATATGAGGTTGTTTTTATAGTTGCATGGACTATTCACGACTAAGGAAGATGGAAGAGAAGGTAAGTAATTGGATACGAAGTCCAACCCATACCCTAATCCCTGAGTTGTGCGCAGTAGGACATGAATTTATAGCCCTACCAATAGGACACTCTTTAGTTGAATTAGCTTTTATGCAGTCAAACATCAATACCTCTATTGATTCAACACATTTCATTGGCGAATAGAATACCCCTTCACTGTTACCAGATGCAAAATTCATAGCTAAGGTCTGGCGGCCAATCGAAATTACCCCTATTGAATATAGACCATCCATCCTACTAAAGCCCCTAACGTCCCTATAGACAATCCTCTTGGCAGTGGTGATTGTCCATTGTCGTAGTGAAAGAGTTTTTTGCTTCACAGCTAAAAATAGAAGCGCTCACTCCTCCTCTATCTCCATGACGGGGACCATGAATCCTGATTAGAAGCGAATTAATAAAGTTCAAAGTGGATTAATAAAGGGGAAAATATTGTGCAAAATTGTATCAACGGTGTTTCATATTTACTCTGTTTTAAACATTTTGTGTAGAAACATCTTTTCCAACCACACAGTAAGATCATATGGCTTCTTCGTAATCATTTAATATTGGTTAGACTTTGTGGAAAATCATTCAAATAATTTGGATAAGTCTAGCTTATTGTTTCAATAGAATAACCACTAGTTTTGTTTAGGTGTGTGAAGGTAGTTCATTGCGCAGAGTGTGAGGAAGTTTTTATTGTGTGGTCTTCCCCATTACACATAATTTTCATTATTGAATATGTGCCCATTCTTTTGTTAGGAAGTTCTTTGTATCTATCATCCATTGGTGTGCACCATTCATGAGTGTTGAGTGCATATATTGTATAAATAAAGTGTCATGTCTCTGCTCTAAGTTCCCTCGTCAACTTCGTTGAAAGACTTTGAGGTGCATTTTGCAGTAGGTTTTAATGGATTTCACATCAAACTTCGATGATGTGCCTCTCTCAAGATTCAATACACTTTGACTCTAGGTCAACTTGATTTCTTTGGGTCCATAGATACATTGTCGATCCATGAATTAAATGTGAACTATCACATTCAAGACGCAGAATAGAGACTCAAGATTTAGTAATACATTTCACAAATATATATATTGTAATATACATGGTATAATGTAGTAGTTCATAAACTATAAAGCCATATTGTATTCCTATGCACCTCCACACTCCACAAAATGTATCAATTTTATGGAGATTTGTTCAGCCACTGCACCCCCGCTGCTTTACCTATGGAAGGTACATGGAACCCTATCATTTCTAGCATCATTTGGGAGAATGGTAGCAGTGTCAGCATAATAGTATTAGTGTTAGTGTCAGAGCACTCATTGATGGAATAACCACTTATGAAATTATCTTTTTTTTTAAATGATTTTTCAAGCGCTAATAAAAAGCCCTCCAACAAGGGCATTATGTCACATCGAGGCTCACTCAACTAATGGAAAATTAGAAATAAGATTCCAAAAATTATAGAATTATTTTTTAATTCATGGAAAAATAGGAATATTTAGCGTTTTCCTAAAACTTTGGTTAAAATTGCATTCCAAAAAATATGAATCTTCAACATTTTTCTGAAACTTTGGTTAAAATTGTAAAACTTAACAAAGGTTAAAATTGCATTCCAAAAAATATGAATCTTCAACATTTTTCTGAAACTTTGGTTAAAATTGTAAAACTTAACAAAATAAACCAGAGCCAATGGAATTTGACCATAAAATGAATATGAATGCTATAGTCCGTAACAAAACAGACAATAACCAACCAACCTATATGTAAAATAATATATTTTCCATCATTAAAAATGGTATAATCAAATAATAAATTTTGTTAATATTTGTTAATATATATTTAGTTACAACATCAATACATATCATAAAATTTGGAATAGCAATTGTTATGTTAATTTTGAACTCAAATAAATAAAGAGTATTTTGTATTTAGGAAATAATAATATATTTAAGGGAACATTAGATGTTATACGAACCAAATGAAAACACCCATATTTATCTCAACTATGTGTTTGCACCAACAAACAAGCAATAAATTCAATTGTTAAATTGTTGAACCTTTAACTTATTTGCACCAATACAAAGCAATAAAGTTATTTGTTAAATGGTTGAATCTATAACTTATGTGTCCGATTTCCGAAAAACTAGTTGGACAGAATGAACACATAGTAATCACAATCATTCACCTCCTTCACCGAATCGTAACTACAAATTGGCTCACTTTCGAATTAATTGTGAAAAGTGATTATTATTGTAGTTCTAAAATCTAAAGGCATTTTAAATTAAATTTTTAATATATAATATCTGGTTTCGCAGTTGATCATTTAATCTAAATAATAATTTCCCCAAATTAATCGATGAAATTTTCAATGTAAATTAGCATACTTAAATGTTTAACAAATTTGAAAATAAGTTGAGCTAATTATTTTGGATAAAAACATTAATATTTTCAAATATTAGGTGTTATTTTCAAGATTTTTATAAGAAAAGCCAAGGATGCTTTCTCACTTTCAACTAGATGGAGATAGAGGTAATTGCTTAAAAATATTAAGCATAGCATGCTGAGAAAACCTTTGGGATAGAATTGTTTGGATACATCTCATCCCACACTAATGCAATTTACGAGTAAGTGCAAGAGACATTTCCCCACATTTATGAATGGTATCCATTGTAAATGTGTCCCTCTTGAATGGGGATTTCACCTAGGGAGATACAAACAAGATAAATAAAAAATTCGATTGGAATTGGCAACATGTGATATTGTTGGTATTCAAGAAACTAATATTGTTGGTACCTTGTTAGTCCAAATAATATTTCCCTTGGGAACTTAAACGAGAGTGATATTATTGGTATATTATTTTCCATATTCAAATATTTAATAGACAATGTACTCGCACAACCACATTAATAAATGTTGTTGATATATCCCGATAGGATTATACCACATGCAGAACCACATTAGTCTATGTTTTATAATATTATGTTTAAAATATTGGGTACAATACTAGGGTTTTAGTCTTAGGTATTAGTATTGGGTTATGCTTCTATCAGAACAAATACTTGAGCAATGACCCCCATGCACTGATCTTTGACAAACAATTTTGCGTAAAAAAAACCATTTTTGAAGGCCTAATCAATAGATATGGTAATAATTTTGGTCATGAATTTAGATTTGTTATTGTAGTGTGAGCCAAGTCATTTTCATGAAGCAAAAAGGGGTTTGGTTTCAACCCAATACAATAAGAAGAAGAGTGTTTGCACCATTACAAAACATGAGATGAAGACACAAAATCTTGGTTTTTCGTTTTCGTTAGGCACAAAAAGTCAAGGACAATTACCTATGATCCTCACCAAGTGATGGATCCAAAGCTTCAAATGTTCATTCAAGGATGATAGGTTTCAAGCATTATGTTGCACATTATCTACTTATTATACATGGTAGTCTTGAGATTATAGATTGTCTCCTAATGATTATCATTCTAGCAATGAGGGAAGTTGAATCAAGCAACATCCATCCCCACCCTTAGCAATTTCCTTATCATTTGAATACTCCTAGAACTTATACAGAATATTAATCTTTGGAATCCTCCCATCAAGGGAAATCTCGTTTAAAATCCTCTCAATGTCAATTTTGACAAGTGAGGAAACCCATGGTTTTTCTCTTATAATAAGATAAAGCATGGGTTGATCATTCAAAGAGAATAATGTTAGGGATAGAGTGAATGTACAAGAGAGAGTCAGAAAGAAACTAAATGGACACTTCTCTGATATCACATATTTGAGAGAGGAGTTAAATTAACATTATTATTGCTCAAGAAAAGGTTTTGAAAAGTGTAGAGAAATGGCATACCAAAGAACTAGCGGATTTAACATGTAAAACATGCATGCAAATAAATGGCAAGATTTTGGTGAGGGCACCAATGTAGAGGCTACAAAATGAGTTGCTCAAGATATTCAACAAGGAAGATATATTCTTGCTCTAATACAATCTCAAACTCATGAAATTGGAAGGAAAATTTAGATAAGGTACACATTCAAAATATCCACATTAATACAAGTTGTGTGACCCTTGGTTTCATATTCCAAGAGGTATTGTGGACTTCTCATGAGTCTTGGCATTCACTTCAAGATTTTAGCCTTCCTCACACTTGAACAAACTAAATTCACATAACGCAAAAGATTATGTTTCCAATAAAACCAAATCGAAGTAAACTAATAATATAACTAAAGCAAACTAACAAATCTAAAGATAAAATGATTAGATAGCTAAGTATAAACCACAATTCTTTTCACTAATAGAAGACACTAGATTATGAAAAGAGAGTAGTAACTCCTTATATCCTTATTATTATTCAAACAAACACATTATTATTTACATATTTTAAACACAACCACGTTCATCATACATAGACATAGTGTTGTAATATTTTCTTAATTAATGTTATGTATATGTTAAATTTATTTATATCATGCAAGGACAATTAATCAGAATTCGTTTTTAAGAGTTCATACGATTTTTATCCGGTATAAACTGCTAAACACTTAAACCTAATTATAAACAATAACTAAAATATCCCAATATTGGAAAAAACACAATAACCTCATATTAACAATTAAAATAACCTAATATGGGCACTAAAAAAATAACATGCACATAATAATGACTCATTAACATGAACATTGCTATCTATTAACACAATGTTGAAAATAACCTATAACACACAATATTTCAATATTAAAACTAACCTAATAGATGAGAAGGTGTATCCTTTTAAAGAAATAACCTAATGCGTTATGAATAGTGAATGAAAGAACCAAACTGTAACCACCCTCCTCCCACATTTACCCAAGTTAACGGTCCACTGGGGTAAACATGCGATGAGAGGCTACTATGATCTGATTCAACTCCCCATGTATAGTTAAGGAAGTGGAACCGACACAACAAAACTAATCTGACCTTTTGCACATGTGACAGATCCTACATGAGCCAACCAACCCTTCTAGATGATCAACCTTTGAGACAACTTGATACTTCTCTACCCTAGAGCTTTAGTCGCTCTGATGAAATGGGAATGTATGTGACTGGGGCCCTCTAGTCACTCTCACAGCAAGGGCATGTGAGCGACTAAGGTGTTTTTCAACTAGTTCAGAGTCAACAACCTCGAATTCTGTGTCACTTTTTTAGGACTAGGACTTAGGCCACTGCCTAGAACTTCATGGAACTTCCATAAATGAAAAGTAACATCGAAACAAAGATACAAATGTAAATACTTGAACAAATGCTTGACTAGACCCCTACTAGCCATGACAGGCGTTTCGTCAAACATGTCACAAGTATGCAATATATAGGTCATAGCAACAAATTTGAGCATAAGGGTCTCATACTTATCTAGGAATTGCTGAGAAGCATGGATGTTTTACCACAATAACTCCATTATTATATATTAGGTCATATATTCATTGTATATTAATTTAATAATAAAAACATGATTAGAGCCATACATCATCACTGTCATAAAATTCTCATAACCAACATATAAACCACATAAATAATAAGGATACGAAAACCATATAATCAACAAATGACCCAATATATTTACACATAAAATACGAAGGAGAATGTACTCTTATTAATGAATTCATAGGTCGACCAGGTATGGGACTTCCAGGAACTACCAAACCATATACTAGGCTGAACGAAATATTTATTTCAGCCAGTCACCCCCATGCCATATTCCAAGCACAAATGTGGGATCTCATGGAACACATCCAACAAACCAAACTAGGGATTCCAGAGGCCAAACCACCTCAGCGCTCAAACAGTGATTCCACCTCACGGTTGGACATCATTAACCATCACTCGATTAGTCTCTACCCAAGTTGTCTAGGGCTTGAGAGCATTTGTTCCAACGAAGGCTCCATGACTAGTAACTCAACCCACAACTACTGTCGAGCTCCAGAGCATTTGTCCAACCAAGGTTCCACGACTAGTAACTCAACCCACCAAGGGATCCAGAGCATTTATCCAACCAAGGCTCTAGGAATAGTAACTCAATCTAAGATGTTACAGGGCTACAGAACATTTTTCCAACCAAGGATCCAAGAACTAATAACTCAACCCACAGCCAAAGGAACATGAGAACCAACTAAAAAATAAAAGTAAAATCCACAACACCATGGCTATCTAGGAAATGGCAAGGCTAAGAAAATCCATTCTCAATCCACACATTCTTCCATGCCAATAACTAATCATAACCAAGAAACCCCATGCATGTGCCATGCTTGCTAAAACTAGTAAGGAAATCATATATGCAAATCGATACTTGCAAACAAATCCCATTGTAGTTGTTGATATCGATGTCCTCTTGCTCTTTCCTACTTTTGCTTTCCTTTTTGCTCCAAATCCCAAATATTCCACACTCCTCTAAGAGTGCTCCAGGAAAACTCTAAGTGTCCAAGAGTATGAGAGAGAGAATAGAGAGATAACTCCAAAACTGAACTGAAAAAAGTCTGCAAACTGATCCTCATAAGCCTTTTTATTAATGAGGCCTCTATATCTTCAATTTTCCATTATTTTCTTCATTTTCCTCCTCAGATGAAACGTGTGACCTTTCACATTTCTTTTCTCCCAATTTCCATTATTTTCATAAATAAAATTCCAATTAATGCATCATTCCTTTCCAAAGCCTTTGTCATTTCCTTTGCCAATTTCCTTAGCCATTAATTAATCACAAGCGATCCCATCACTACGTTTTTTCCCAACACTCAACTTGTAATATGTGTCCCATCACAATGGTTATTACTTTTCCTTTATTAACTTTATTACATGGAGTTTTTATCAACGTTGTTACAGAACCCTCCCCCTTGGTGGAACACCATCCTCAGCGTTCAATGACACCTAAAACCACCAAAATTGTTGTAAGCAAAACATACTGCCCACAGAGATTTATAACTTAGCTCATTGCAGTGTATACAATGATAAACCTATTGGGAAACAGCCAACCTAAAAACATAACAACATGACAACTATAACAACATGACACTTTATTGACGGTGTTGGACCTGCAGACATGTCAGGGGATCTCCTCGGTAAGAATTCCCAACTAGACCTCAAACCATTTGGAGTAGGAGTCCTAGTAGTGCGTAGTAAAGTAGTGCCTTAACCACGATAGCGCACAAAGGTAAGTAAAATAACCTTGTCAGAAGCAAGTGTGTGACCTTGTAGTGAGTAAAGTGATATGCATGGGGGTTCTAACACACAAAGGGGAAAAGGAAGTGCACCCCTTAGAATCATGTAATAGTATGCAGCCTGAAAGGAACACACAAGTTGAATGACATCGCAAGATGGAAGTGGAATAATCCACAAACCAAAGTGATGGATTAACACAACAACACATCTTCAACAAGATTCATACAATTGCATACAAAATAGTTCATACAAAAATGCGTAAGTTAAATAACATGTATTACTAAAGTAACTAGAATAGTAGAACTACAATAACAACATATGCATGAAAACGTGTTGGCTCAGTTATATTATTAAGTGAAAGTTCCATGCATACATACACCATTGACAACCACTAGCCCCAACAGTGGAACATTACCGTCAACACCGCCTCCTCCTCCAGAGAGATGTACTTGTTCTACGTTGTGGAGAAGCCAAGGCTTGTCATAATACTCTCCAAGCCCTCTCTAAGCAATGCCTAACCAAAATATTGGCTCCCAAAAGCCTTACTATGAGTTATGAGATTCTATATATAACAAAGGATGGGGTGACCCTTGACATTCCCCTTTGACTCTTTGACTACCCTAATGACTCTTCACATTACATAGTGATTGTTCACATTCCACTAATGACACTTGGAATTTCACTTACAATATATTTACAAATAATAATACAATTTCCACATATACCCATGTGGGACAAAATAAGCTTGATTCAGCCTAACAAGATAAACATCATCACTCGGGGTCTTGGGGAAAGACCAACTCGGTAAAATGATCCTGATGGCCTTTTGTGACAAACTAATACCAAGCTTGGTACTACATTATTGTGTCCTCGTACTGTTTGGTGATGTATTTCTAAAAATAGACTCCATGGCTTTCGAGTATATGGTTTTGGAACCTTTGTCCATGTCATCTTGAAGCATGTGCAACATTTTCCTGACCACTAGTGGTTGGACCACTAGTGTACTTCTACATGTTTTTTGCACCTAGATGCAAGTCATCATTGGCGACCTCTCGCATCAAATGCTCTATGTACCTATCAAACTCCAACAAGACTTGGTTCTTATTCATGGCTTGAGTGAGGGTTTTGATTAAAGGGATCTTGTGTGTCCTCACTATGACATCTAGACTCTTGAACAACCGTGCATAAGAAGTCTCAATTATGGTGATGAGCGGAGGGAGATGATCATAATTTCGGATTAACATCTGAATATGTGCGTTGTCTAGCTCTGTTTGCGGCTTCATTATCTTTTGCAAGTAAAGCACAGCTCCCTTGTACCTCATTGTCCATTATTGTACATGTCTAATAACAATATGTATGTCTTTGAGAGTTTGGGCTATCTTTGCACACTGTTGTTGAGAACCATATAGATGGACAACTGCCTTGTGCATGGTGACAAATCTGCCATATAGCTTTTGCATGGTTGTCTCAAGAATCGATACTTCAACAAGCATCACTTTTCTCATCTCTACCATAGTGGATCCTGTGGATTGTTCTATTTTCTTCTTGGCCTTTTGCAAGTCCTTTTCCATCTGATCATTCTCTCCTATCAAGAACTTTGTCGCTAAACTCATGGCTTCTTCATAAGCCTTAAAATCATCATCCATGATCGCTCGATGTCTTCTAACATATGATAGAATCACCCTTTCCTCTATGTGTGTAGGTGATGCACGATCATCTGAGAACTACTTTCTTCGTGTCTGTACAATCCTTTGTTGTGACTCATCAAATGACTTATTGTACACATCCATCACCGAATCATCATCAAGGAGGAAAAACTCTCCCTTCTCGCTCAGAATTAGTTCTGATTCTAGAGGTGGCAGAGCCTGTGGGGTGACCTCGGATGCTCTCGGCATGAGGTCAGTGTCTTGGTCCTGTGGCTCCTGTTCCAACTCCATATTCGTTGCTTCAACCATACTCTCAATTTGCTAAACCAGTTCCCAAACATGCACTTGGTCAGCCTCTTCTTCATTTGTTGGCTTCTCTTACTCCTCAACCTATATAGGCGTAGTTTGCTCTATCATTGCACCATACCTTTCCTCTTGTTCATGTTTTTGCTTCGCTTCCCTTTATCTTCTCCTTAGCTCCTTCTCTTCTTTTAGTTTCTTCTCTATTTCCTGCATCTTCCAACCTTTTCTTATCTCTCTTCCTCCATTCTACTCTCCTTTCACATTGTCGCCTCTTCGCCTCTATCTCCAAAGCTACTTTCTCGAAAAGAGGATCTTCTCTAAACTTGTATCTTTTCTTAGCCTTTGTGCTCTCACCAATCATCCTTTTACATTTTTCTTGCATCGGTTTGTTGCTCATTGTTGTTGCTTCATGTGGTGCTGCTTCCTGAAGAGCTTCTTTCCATTCTATAGCCATGCTAACCAATTAATTAAGCCTAGAGGATTTGTAGCAATACCTCAAGGCTCTTCCTCTAGCCAATGACATGCCCCGTGGATCCATGGATAATAAACCTTCTCATAGTTGTTCTTGCATATGCAGTGGGGATAAGATGGATTGAAACTCTTGGTGTCGATCTCAAACTTCTTCAAGTCCTCGGCTTTGGCATATGCATCATTCAAGCTCTGGATCTCGTATAGTCTAATCTGAAGAGGAAGAGCAGGCCATGGTGCCTTCTTCCTCCTATGCAATCTATTGATAACCCTATGGAGATGTGATATGCAACCTCTTGCATGACTAACTTATCTGTGACAAACCTTGGTAGCACATACAGAGGCTTCTCTCTGCCAAACATCCTGAGGAAGGTGCCATTGGGTGAGGCATACCAATCTGCAATGTTAAGCAAACCCTGCATCGCTTCTTGGGACATGTAAGGTGGATCTTATTCTAATATCATCTTGTAAACCAGGGTGATGAAGTGGTCAGATATCCCTGCCATGACTCCTTGGTAGCTACACTCAGAGGATAACTTGTAATACATATTCACAACATCATCTACAGTGTCCATGTCCAACCCATGCCAACAAACTGTTGTTGGGCACAGTTTGAATTAAGAACGTACGTAGACATATTCAATCTCTCTTGCTTGTTCTTAAGCAGATTTTGCGCATTAGACACATGCACTTTCAGCTGAAGATCCAACATGTTTGACCAGTTGAATGGCCTTCCTTCATTTTCCAACTAATCCATCACAACCACCCAACTCTGCGGAAAGGTCTCTATGCTCTCTTGACCATACAGGCGGCATGCAAATATGATCAAGAGTTGGTAGGCTTTCTTGAGTAACTTAGTCTTGTAGACCTGGTTGGTTGCCAACCTTAACTTTGATGGCTATTTTACCCAATGTTTCATGATGTCTCTAGTGTTCACATTGTTGTTGGGAGTAATGAAGAGTGCATCCATGCGGTTCACTGGCTGTGGAAAGTGATACATCTATGGTAATTTTCCATCGTGAAGGTAGAAATATGTGTTCCACTGGCACTCCTCAAATTCATTGTCTCAAGATAGGTATCTGAGACAATCGAGTAAATGATGTCCATACATCGAAAGGTGGGTTATCTACTGATGAGCCCCAGAAATGGGTAATTATATGGGCTCATTTTGCCTCTTAATTCAACTTAATCCACCATCCTCATTAGTTTATGGCATGTTTTTGATTATATTTATGCTAATAGAGTGAATTGGGTTAGTCATTTTGCCATGTAGTCTAATGTGTGCTTTATGTAGATTTTTTGGTCAATTTTGGACAAAGTCAAAGGATTTATGAGCAATTGGCAGCCAATATTCGAGAAAAATAGGGGAGAGGATTTGTAGGGGGGTGTCCCATTCATCTATGACCCCTTACCTTAAATCCTCCATCAGAAACTTGGAGCAAAGGAAACCACATTGTTGCATCCAAGGGGCAACCGAGCAAGTAAAGAAGGACTGTTGTCTATCTTCAATTATGGGAAGCTGAGATCCTTGATTTTAGGAGGGATGTTGGGGATATCCATTTGTATAACTTAGAGCCTCAGTAGGTTAGCCAGTCATTAGTAGAATTTTCGCACTTTTGTGCAACACTTGTTCAGCTCATTTTCGAGCTTCTTTTTTAGGACAATTCATGTAATGTGACTATTATTTTTGATAATAAAGATGCAATATTTTCTAAGCTAGCACTGATCTCTTTTAGAGTGCTAAAGCTCTTGGGTTAAGGCCCAACCCAAGCAGGCCAACACCTCTTGCTTTGTACTTATATGTTTTTTCTTTAGTTCATGAATTAATTTCTGTTACATAGATTCATTTTACCTTGTTTAGATTAGGTTGCTTCTGATGGTTTGGATAGTTTCTTTTGTTTCAGTTGTTGAAGTAGTTTCACACAGTGATAGGCTAAGATTCAAAAAGGCAAACAACAAGCCCTGATCTCTTTTCTCCCTTCCTGGGATCTATGATTTGAGGTCATGGCACCATTGCTGCTACCAAAAACATAGTTTTGCTCTTCCATGCAATTTCTAGTGTGATGACTTGATTTAAAAGTTAATATATTGCTTCAGATTCAATTTACCAAGATCATTTCCTATTTTTACAATAGATCTCTTTGCATGCTTTTTTGTTCAAAGGTTATTGTTCAACATTTTCTGTTTCTAAATTAGAAATTAGGTCACTTAGAGATATTTCTATTTTCATGGTATAACTAGTCCTTTCTTTGATCAGTTTTTGTAAGTAGATGTTCAGATATCTTTCAAGACACCTTTGCTCACCATACATCCATGAAGCATCCATCATCAGCTCACTTCTCACAGATTTCCCAAGTCATTTGCAACATTTCACCAATCTGCCCTAATTTCTGCATTTTTCTCCATAAGATTCCCTCTTGCCATTTGAACAAATCTAACCATCATGTTCCCTCTTGATCTTCCTTGACAAGCTCCAGACACCTCAACACCTTCATCTAGCCTTTAGTTACCCTTTCCCACCATTTTTCCACCTTTGAAACCTCCAAAAATAGCACTTGGCCTCCTCTTGTAGATCCTCCTGTAGATCCCCTACAGCCTCCTATAGAATTTCCTGTAAGTGATTTTTCGAAGTCTGATTGCAGGGGAGGTCTTCAGAAGGGTACTAGGGGCTTCTTAGGACCTCTCCACACCTTTCTCCACCTCTGAAAAAACCAGATCCATCCTCCATCGCCACCAAACCTCTGCCACAATCACAATCAAATAAATTACAAGCATAATAATTTCACACAAAAACACTCAAAAAAATTAAAAAAGATGTTTTCTGCTCATTTCCTTTCAGAAGTAGCTTCAATAGATACAATTTCCCTTCTTCAATAGTCAATGGAACTCATTTCATTAGTTTTCATCTTTTTTTCCTACAAAAGTAAGGTTAGTTGGAGAAATTAGGGTTTTCTAGGGTTTGCGTTACATTTCAGTCTTCCTTCTCTTTCTGTAAGTAGATTAGCCTCTTTAGAGTTAGCTCTCTTTCATCACAGCTAAAAGCTTCTTCTTAGAATTCATAGAAGTTGGTTTAAGCTCCTAGTGATCTTGCGCCAGCTGACCAAGTGACAGCCTGCAGTAAGAGCTAGTACTTGTGCATACAACATCATTGCTTCCAAGTTTGTTACGAACTATTGGGTTGTTAAAAGTAAAGTAGGAAGCCCCAGGAGTTGCAGCATTATTGCTGCAATACTGGTGCTCACCACTTTTTGATGTCGTTGCTGGGGAAGCGTCAGAGTATCTTGTGATTACTACTTTCTTCTGTTTTCTACTGCAACATTCTGCTAAAGTAGTTTATTTCAGCAAGAGTAGAGTAGCTGTTTCTTTCAATTTCTGCATTTCCTTGCCTTCCTTTCAATTCCAAAATTTCCATTTCAGCAAAAGTAGATTAGTCATTTCCCTGCTTTCATTTCAATTCTACAATTTCCATTTCAGCACAAGTAGATTAGTCCTTTCAATTCTACAATTTCCATTTCAGCAAAAGTAGATTAGTCATTTCCTTTCCTTCCTTTTTGCATTTCATTTTCTTTCCTTTTCAGTTTTGCAATTTTATTTCAGCAAGTTTATTTTAATAGTTGCAATTTGTTTGTTTAATCAATTTTAGTTTTGTAGGTACAAGCAGAAAAAAAGACAAAAACCACCGAAAAAGAGATTCCCTTTCATGCCTCGTAGGAACAGAGACAATTCAGGGAAATTCCTACCCAACACCCCCACAACATCACAAAGCCACCCTTCTCTCTTCATCAGTGGCAGTGATCTAGAAGATCCTTTAGGAGAACAACTTGAAATATTTGAAGAACCTATAGGAGAAGAAGAGGAAGAAACCATCCCTTTGGAGACAATGGCTAAAAATAGAAACACTAGGGGAAATGGAGAAAGAGTAGAGGGTACCTTTCCCATTCGAGAGACCAATGGGGACACTAAAATGAAGAAAATAAGCCCTTCATCCCTACCTCACTTCCATGGGTTGACTACTGAAGATCTTGATACCTTTTTGTTTGAATTTGTTGTTGTCTGTCGAACCTATGACTATGTAGAAGATGAGCAGAAGTTGAAATTGTTTCCTTCTACCCTCAAGGATGCATCATTGCACTAGTTCACGGGGTTACCTAGCAATATCATCACAATTTGAGCTCAGATGCAACAAGCCTTTAATAATAAATACCGGGACTACTGTAGGTCAAAAGATACCAAGGAAGAAATCTTCCGAATGAACATGGGAAGCGATGAATCCTTGGAAGATTATGAAGAGAGGTTTCAGCTCAGTTATAAAAGGGCCAGGTGTACACTTGACCCTGAATCTCTGAAGTTGGTGCTAAGAGGAGTCCCAGAAGACCTTATAGATACCCTCCATTTGCTGGCTGGGGGGGACATCTACCAACTACCTTATGAAGACATAAAGACTATTTTTAGAAACCATTCTAGGGCAACCAGAAAGAGAGGTAGGGGGAGTCAACCCATAGCCAGTACATCCTCATCTAGTTCATCCCTTAAAGGAGAATTTGGAAATCTGCTGGAATATTTCAAGAGCAAGATGATACAGACTCTTGCCATGCAAATGGATAACTTTCATATCAAAAGGAAACAAGAGGAAGTAGAGAGGGCCTTGGCCATTTTTTTCCCTAGATGCACTAGAAGGCATCCTAGGAATGAGAGTCCATTGAACTCTATAGAAGTGTGTTCAGTTTGTGAAGAAGATTATCCCACAAATAAGTGCCCTTCCTTGCCCGGACTTAAAGCTGTATACCAAGGGGCCAAAGGAACCACTGAACCACTCTATTTCATGAACCAAAGGAGGCCACATGGACCTAGAGCTTACTAGCAGGGAATGCAAGGGACATCCTAGGCATATTACAACCCCAATCAAGCCACTTCCATGCCTTCTTGGGGTCCCCCTACTCATCCTTCTTGGTCCACACCCCCTCCTTGGTCATATCCACCTCAATATCCTGCTCAACCAGCTACTCATTCATTCCACTCCTATGCTCAACCATAGCCTCAGTGGAGTACACCTCCTCAGGGGTGGAGGACCCAATACAAAACTCCTCCCACTCTTTTGCCTCCACCACCTGCTCAACTACAACCATCGCCTCCTTCTCCACCAAGGCAACCCCAAATGCTTGCTCAATCGAGCCTGAACCCAAATAACAAATAGGCTTAGCAAGTATATACTGGGGAACTGGCATGCCCAACTTATGTTGTGGAGATTCAGGAGATTAACCTGTGATTTGGGAAGGTTCTCCTAGATAACGAACCTCCCCTAAAGGAGGATGAGGAGGATAAAGAGGAAAGTGAACCAAAAGCAATTCCACCCTTTCCTGAGAGATTATCTGAAACAACCCAGCCTACCCTAAAAGAAACTGAACTTTTGGGAGAATTGAAACAATTATGTGTAAAGATACCACTTCTCCAAGCCATAAAGGATGTGCCTATATACAAAAAAATGATCAAGGAGAAGTGCTTCAGGCATCTAGGCAGTTGCAAGAGAGATGCCCCAACTATAAATGTCATAGGAAAACTGTCTGACCTAATGTTGGGGTAGGTAATGTGTCCAAATTATTTAGACCCTGGAAGCCCAGTAATCGATGTCCACATCAATGGCACTATGATTCCCCATACCCTGATTGATCTGGGGGCTGCCATTAATGTGATGACCAAGGACACTATGCTCAAACTCAACCTTTAGGGCTCCCTGAGAAAGACCACAACAGTATTGCAGTTAGTACACCGCTCCATTGTGACCCTGAAGGGATTGTGGAAGATGTAATGGTCTCCATCGATTCTTAGGAGTACGCTACTGATTTCTTGGTTCTCTGGCTAAAGGAAAAGCTCACTGGGTATCCTCTCATCCTGGGAAGACCCTGGTTGGGTACTGCAGATGCCTACATCAGTTGCTGAGTTGGGAACATGGCAATCAAGAACGGGCATATGTCTAAGTAGCTAGTCCTATATCTGCCTGCCCAACCTTTGTTAGAACATGATCTACCTCTCTGGTTGGAGGAGGAAGATGAGGATGAAGTCTATTCTGCACCACTATGTGCAGTAGAAGCTGCCATGGGGGGGGAACCACAAACTGAGGATGATATCATTGAAAACTTGATTCAGAATCCACCCCCTAGTATGTTGCCATTAGAAGAGCTAGTGAATGAAACCCAAGCCAATCCTTTAGTTGATCTCTGTGTGGCCGACCTGACCTCTCTCCGAGTTAAGAATATAGAGTTTAGCCTAGAAAGAACCTTGAAAATCAACTCATCACTATCCACCTCTTAGGAGAAGGAACTGTGTATCTTATTGAGAAACCATTTGGATGCCTTCGCTTGGAGCTATAAGGAGATGAAGGGAGTGCATCCTTTAGTTTGTACTCTTCACATTTACATTAAGGAAGATTGCAAACCAGTCAGGCAGCCGCAAAGGAGGATGAATCCAGCCCTTAAAGACATTTTCAAGGAAGAATTGCAAAAGTTATTGGATTCAGGATTCATCTACCTCATCTCTGATAGTGAATGGGTCTCTCCTTTGGTGCTAGTGCCAAATAAAAATGGTAAGTGGAGAATCTATGCTGATTATCGGGAACTGAACAAGGCCACCAGGAAGGACCATTTTCCTTTGCCTTTCATAGATCAAGTGTCAAATGGTCTGGCAGGGAAAAAGTTTTTCTCCTTCTTAGATGGGTTTAGCGGGTACAATCAGATCCAAATCAGCCCAGAAGACCAATATAAGACCACTTTCACTTGTCCTTGGGGTACCTTTGCATATCAAGTCCTTCCTTTTGGATTGTGCAATGCTCCCGCCAATTTCCAGAGAGCAGTATTGAGTATATTCTTTGAACTGGTTCATAATGCAGTGGCAATCTATATGGATGATTTTACTCCTTATGGTTCTAACTTCCAGGAAGCTTTGTCTAATCTGGGAAAATTTTTGGACAAGTGTATTGAAATGAACCTATCCCTCAGTCTTGAAAATTATGAATTCTTGATGACTGAAGTGACCATACTAGGTCATGCAATCTCTCAGCAAGGATTACAGGTGGACCCCAACAAAATTGCCATCATCCAAAGGGTCCCACCTCCTCAAAAGGTGAGAGATATCCGAAGCTTCCTAGGCTTAGGAGGATATTATAGAAGATTCATTAAAGATTTTAGTAAGCTAGCCTCTCCATGTTTAGTCTTTTGGGGAAAGATGTCAAGTTCATATGGACTGATAGCTGTCAAGAAGCCCTAGATACCTTGAAAAGTAAAATTGTGACTACCCCAATATTGAGAGGTCCAAACTAGGCCCTACCTTTCCACATTCATATAGATTCCTTGAACAAAGAGATAGGAGCAGCCTTAGGGAAAATTGATGAAAAGTTACCTTATGCCATATAATTTATAAGTAAGAATTTGTCAAAGGAAGAATTAAACTACACGGTGACCGAGAAAGAACTCCTAGTTGTTGTCCACTCCTTAAATAAATTCAGAAATTACATTACAGGCTATCAGACCTTTGTACACACAGATCATGCTGCAAATAGGTATTTGATGAATAAACCAGATGTGAATGCTCGTATCATTAGATGGTTGCTCTTATTACAGTAGTTTGATTTAACCATTATTGATAAACCTGGTAAGGAAAATGTTGTTGCTAATTTTTTGTCTAGACTAAATCTACCTACAGGTGAAGAAGGAATGGTGGATGATTAGATGCTGGATGAACACCTGTTCGCTATCTCAATACTCTCCCCATGGTTTGCTGATATAACAAATTACTTGGTTTCAACACAGTTCCCACCACACTTGTCCTCCCAAGAGAAGAGCAAGATCATGAAGAAAGGAGCCCCTTTCACTTAGATTGGGGGCAACCTATTCAAACTTGGCCCAGCTCAGATTCTGAGAAGATGTGTCAGGGAGGAGGAAGTTTTTGACATCCTCCTGACTTTTCATGATGGGCCTTGTGGAGAACATTTTGCAGCAAAGAAGACTGCCTTCAAAATTCTGCAAGCAGGATACTATTGGCCCACTCTTCATCAAGATGTAAGGAGGTATATCAGCTAATGTGATCGGTGTCAATGGATGGGGAAACCTACTCCAAAGGATGAGATGCCTTTGTAGCCTCAAGTGACTCTCGAGCCATTTGAGAAGTGGGGCATGGAATTTGTGGGTCCTATCAACCCTCCTTCAAACCAGAAACAATACATCATTGTGTGCACCAATTATTTGACAAAATGGCCAGAGACAAGGGCAATTAAGGTAGCAACCAAAGAGAAAGTAGCTGAGCTTTTGAGGGAGATACATCTTCTATAAGTTTGGATATCCAAGAGAATTAGTCACGGATCATGGAAGTCAGTTCACTTTCAATTTGATTGAAGACCTGCTCACACATCATAGAATCAAGCACAGGACTTCCACCCCCTACCATCCACAAGCCAATGGATAGGTGGAAGTCACCAATAGAGCCCTAGAAAGAATTTTGACCAAAGTAGTGAGCAACAACAGAAAAGATTGGGCAGATCGACTGATTGAGGCCACGTGGGCCTATAACACCACATGGAAGACCACCACAGGGTTCAAACCCTATGAGCTGGTCTATGGAAAGAAGGCTCTATTGTCAAAATAATTTGAATACAATACACTAAGGATGGCAGCTCAGCTATACCTAGATCTCAGCCATTTACAAAAGGAAAGGTTAGTCCAGCTAAATGGTTTGGATGAACAAAGATTGCAGGCCCTTCTCCACACAGAGGTAGTCTAGCTTCAAAGGAAAATATGACATGAAAAACACCTCAAAGAGAAGCAATTCCAAGAAGGAGATTGGGCACTGCTGTATGACTCGAGGTATAAATATTTCAAGGGCAAACTGAGGACAAGATGGTTGGGACCGTACACAATATAAAAGTGAAATGACAATGGTTCAGTTCTGATCACAACCATCAATGAGGAAGCCATCCCCATGCTTGTCAATGGGCATAGGTTGAAAATCTACAAGAAGCCCCTCTCCAGGCAAGAATTCATTGAAAATCTGAGTAAAACAGTGTTGGTAGTGGAGCAAGTCTTTGCCTCCACTCCACCCACTCACTAAAAAAAGGAAAAAAAAACAAACATAAAACAAAAAATGAGGAGAATAAAGATCTCTGGGTGGAAACCTCCCCTTAGAGGTGCCTAGGATAGGCAGGTAGGGTGAAAACCTCTTGGAGGCACCCCAACTGTCTCTTTAAAAAAAAGAAAAAAAACAGAAAAAACAGAAAAAGAAAAATTAAATTCTTCTTGAGTGCATCGTAGGTTGTAGGAGGACCAAAGAAGGAAAAGGGGACATCACACAAGCCGATTACATCTCTTCTAGACCTTCTTCCATCATTTCTGTCTTCTTCCATCCTTTGGTATTGCTTTTTTTGAAATCTATGCATCCTACAGGAGGCACTGTGTGTTCTACAGGAAGCTCCTGTAGAAATCACAGAGAGCTCGAAATCAAGTTAAGAAAAGGATCAAAGGGCTACGAACTTGTCCAGAAGACCTATGGACCCCCCTACCGCCATTCATCCTGATAACCCTCCATTCCATACCAGCACCACTACATTTCCACTCGCTTCTTTCTACCCTACACATAAAACACAGAAATCCTATTTCTTTTGTTTTTTTAGAAAAATGAAAAATAAACAAGCGACATCCTTAACTCTTACCTATTGCATACCAACCACTTTCCCATGATTGTCAGAATCTTCCTCGGACTCCTCTCAAGTCCCTGCTCAAGCCCCAGCCAAAAGTTTTAGAGGGAGAAGCAGCGATAGGAATTCCTGTAGGATTCCTGTAGTAGTTGATCCCCTTAAAAATCAAGCTCCAGAGGTAGGGTCAGTGCAGCCACAAATGTGTAGAACATGCAAGGAGCAGGATCCTGATTGAAGATCACCTATACAAAGTCGCTGAGCCACCAATCTAGAAGCCACGAGTGCCAGTAGCAGAAATCCATGGATAGAACGCCAAAGTCTAAGAATGCAACAACATGACAGCACGCAATTCTTGACTAACATGTAAGTGACTAAACCCATTCCTCTGTTGCATGGGTATGGTTTAAAAACTGCATGGACAAATGAGATGGTCAAGATTGAACTAGATTTGTGGGCAGCTAACTGGCCACCCTCGTCCAAATCAAATAGTGCTCCGCAGGTGCACTCAACACGTGTATTCAGTCAACTCGAAAAAATCTCAGAACGGGTAGTGGATGAATCCAATGGGATTGAAGGAAATGATTGCTGAAGGTGGCATAAAAGTTCCATGATGACACTATAGTGGGGACCAACAACTTGAATGAGGGCAATTTACCCTTCCTGCCACCTCACCTCATCCTCACAGAACTCCCTTGTAATCTTAAGTACGCTGTAGTCGACCGCCTTCACCACCTTTTTTCTCATTTGTGTTGATGTGCTCTCGACTGTAGCAACCTACCTACCACCTCCAGAGCCTCGAAACAGTCGAATTCTATCATTTTCATGACCTAGCCGCTTATCGGGCTCTACAGGAGCGGATACATAGTCCTATAGGAGCCTTTCTACAAGAGGACCAGAGAGCAACATCGGAGAGAAAAATTCAGGATTTTATGGAAAATTCAAGCTCGAAGAGGTAGGCTTTGTGTAGACCCTCTTTGCATTTCCGTCTCTACAAAGGGTGGTGTGATTTCAAGCGAGGTATTGAGTTAAAAAAAGAAGGAAAAGTAAGAGTAGAGTATGCTTGTGTTTTTTCTAAAATATATACAGTTTCTCCATTTGCTCTTTACACTGAAATATTGTCTCTTTCTCCTCCATGGTATTCTCCTATGTAAAGAGATGATGCAACTCTAGAAAATTAAGCCTGTAAAGAGTGAACTTGCATTGGGTAGTCTGCTTATTTTGTAAAAGTGAAAAAACACAGTTCTGTATGTTCTCTATTTCTAAGATAGTGTTTCCCTCGAATAGACAAAAAAAAAAAGTAATGCGAGCCTAGAGAACTGAGTTTGGAAGGAAGGAAAAGTTGCATTTTTCTTTTAAAAAATAGGAGAAGAAAGAAAAGACACTCTCTATGTCTTGACAGAAAACCTCAGTTGTTCCTCTATTTTCAGGTTTGAAACTTGTTGCCTTCCTCCTCACTTGAGATACTGCAGCATTCTCTGAACATCATGACAGGGGGTTTTATGAGGAAGGAGCCTCTGAATTCCACTAAACTACATGAACATCCAGAAGTGGTAGCCCTATTTACTAGAGAAAATTGGATGCCTTTCTTTGAAAATTTTCATGGGTATGATGATGAAGTCATAGAGGAATTTTCATTATCTTTAAAACTTCACTGAAAAACCCATGCCACAGTCAGTTTCATGGGTCTAACCATAGAAGTCACATTGGAATTCATCAGTAGGGTCACTGGTCTCCCACTTGGGCTGCCTTGGTGCAAGGAAGAAAAACCACTAGGTCAGGTTGCCAAGAAGACCCTTTTCCAGCCGAATGAGCACCTTGTGGAAGATAAGAATGGTATCAGGAGAACCAACATACCTTACCCCTGGGATGAGGTCAACTATCAGATTATGAAATAAATCTCCTATGAAGGAAGATACAACATAGTTTATGGGTATCATTTCATAATTTTGCATGAATTAAGGTATGACATGGATCTCCCTACACCTCAAAAACTCAATGTTCCCTATTTTCTCCTCCAATCCTTAATAGAATCTAGCATCAAATTGAAGGCAGGAGTTCCAGACCAGTTGGCTCACCATGGGCTAATTAAATTGCTGGTGGAAGATGCCCTCCACACTTTCACAATTCCCATAGCTTGGGAGATTTTCAGAAATATGACCAAGGAGGATGATATAAAATCCCTCACTTATGACCTGAGTCCATCTGAGAGTGAGGAGGAAGAACAATAAGGGGAAGCTGAGAAGGAAATCCAAGCAGAGAAGAAGAAACATGACACCAAGGGGGATAAGTCTAAAACAGAAAAGAAGAAGGAACCAAAAACAGAGAAAGATAAGACCACAACAAAGAAAAATAAGAGGCCTAGAACCGAAAGGAAGAAGCCTAGGACAGTTCAGAAAAAGGTTACCACAGAAAAAACAGAAGCTAAGTAAGAAGAGGAGCAAACCAAATCAGAGACAGAAGACACAAAAACGGCAAAAACAGGAAAGACAACAGAGAAAGAAAAAGAAGCAAAGCAAGAAGAAGTGTCTCTTGAGACACTGGCAAGGGATGCAACATCTATTCTTGCTGCACTTAGTACTCTAGCCAAGCCCAAAGGAAAAAGGAAGAGACAACCATCCATGTACTTCAAGGCTCGAAAAAGCACCAGAATAAGGATGGGGAAGCCTCAGCCACCTTCAAAGGGGCCCATCATCATTGAAGATGCCCCTACTACCAAAAAGGAGGAATCTCCATCCAAAACTCCCATTACCTATGAAAGAGGAAGCCCTAGAGCTTCTACTTGGAAAGAAAGGATCAAACTTATGGACTCTAAAATAGTCCTATAGGAGGTGCAGACTGCTCTACAGGAGACATTGACAAAGCTTCAAAAGACTGAGAATCTTGAAAAGAAGGCAGAAGAATAGACCAAAGAGAAATATAAGGCAAAGGAGATACCATAGCTTGACCCTCAGCCTAGTTTAGGCTCTTATTACAACGTTCTGGAAGGAGGTAAAATCATCCCACAAAAGTTTGCAGTCAATCTTTTCTTTGTGCTAGAAAAGGAAAGAGTAAGGAGCCAAAGATGGATGCAAATTGCAAAGTCAAAAGGGGTGGAAGACATTGGCCACATGGAGGGCAAGCTGAGAGACATGGACAGAGAATTGGCCACTATTTAACATGCAAAATCAATCAAAATTTCTCACTTGGAAGCAGAGAGTGCAATGTTAAAGAAGCAGTTGTAGGAAAGGGAACCCCAGGCAGAAAATGAAATATTGATATTAAGGAGACAACTACAAGAAAGAGAAGCCCAATTAGCTTGCATGGCTAGCTGGGCTATGGAAGCATTGCAATGCAAACACCCAGCCAAATCATATGGGGTATACCTAAAAGATCAGTGCTTGCAGTTCCAAATCAAAACTCTAGCCCAGAGGGGCACCATACCTTTCCAGGATTATGGACAGTTCATAGATTTATGTGAAAATAGTCCAGCAGAGGACAAGGCGAAGTGGGCAGAGTTTTATTTACATAACATGATCCTTACTAATATGAACTTATGGGACCCCAATGAGAGGTTGGGTGACTTGGAGTTGATGGTCATGGAAATTTGGATGAGTCATCAAGACAAAAGACTAGCAGAAATTCAGAGGTTTATGGCAAAGGAACAAAATGAACCTCTGATGATTAGAGAAGAACCATCACACCCTACGGATCTCATTAGTGCCCACTAGAAACTTGCAACTAATTCTCAAAGGGCCATTAAGTACATCAATGATCAAGCCCAGGCTATTGCACATTTTGAGGACATGGAGAGATTGCTTGGGGATGATTGCATTCATGCCTGCATGAGAAGGTGGAACACACTACCCCATAGCCTACAGATCAGAGAGTACCACTCTCCAAAGAGGACGAGAGAAGCCTTAAAAAGAGTGCCACTCTATAAGCGCTCTATGAAAAATTTGAAGGCTCATTGGATTGGTCTCAAGTTCAGTCCTCCATTGTTGCTAGGACTACTAGAAGGTGTAAAAGAAGAAGAACAACAAAAATAGTGGGAAAAGGTGGATGGAAAAGCTATATTCCATGATATAGAAGAGGATCTCACATCTAAAGCATGGAATGTTAGGGAGGTCATCAAGGGCATCAAGGATGAGGAGATAGATTAGTTGCTCAGAGGATGAGCAACACCTTCAGTAGGGGGGTAATGATGAGCCCCATAAATGGGTAATTATATGGGCTCATTTTGCCTCTTAATTTGACTTAATCCACCATCCTCATTATTTTATTGCATGTTTTTTATTATATTTATGCTAATAGAGTGAATTGGGTTAGTCATTTTGCCATGTAGTCTAATGTGTGCTTTATGCAGATTTTTTGGTCAATTTTGGACAAAGTCAAAGGATTTATGAGCAATTGGCAGCCAATGAGGAAAACAGGGGAGAGGATTTGTAGGGGGGTGTCCCATTCATTTATGACCCCTTACCTTGAATCCTCCATTAGAAACTTGGAGCACAAGCAGCCACATTGGTGCATCCAAGGGGCGGTCGAGCAAGTAAAGAAGGATTGATGTCTATCTTCAGTTCTGGGAAGCCGAGCTCCTTGATTTTAGGAGGGTTGTTGGGGGCCTCCATCTGTATAAGTAAGGGGGCTTAGAGCCTCAGTGGGTTAGCTAGTCATTAGTAGAATTGTCCCACTTTTGTGCAGCACTTGTTTAGCTCATTTTCAAGCTTCTTTTTTAGGACAGTTCATGTAATGTGACTATTATTTTTTATAATAAAGATGAAATATTTTCTAAGCCAGCACTGATCTCTTTAAGAGGGCTCAAGCTCTTGGATTAGGGCCCAACCCAAGATACCTAGCACCTCTTGCTTTGTACTTATATGTTTTTTCTTTAGTTCATGAGTTAATTTTTGTTACATAGATTCATTTTACCTTGTTTAGATTAGGTTGCTTTTGATGGTTTGCATAGTTGCTTTTGTTTCAGTTGTTGAAGTAGGTTCACACAGTGATAGGCTAAGATTCAAAAAGGAAAACAACAGGCCCTGATCTCTTTTCTCTCTTCCTGGGATCATGATTTGAGGTCATGGCACCATTGCTGCCACCAAAAACACAGTTTTGCTCTTCCATGAAATTTCTAGTGTGATGACTTGATTTGAAAGTTAATATATTGCTTCAGATTTAGTTTGCCAAGATCATTTCCTATTTTTACAATAGATCTCTTTGCATGATTTTCTATTCAAAGGTTATTGTTCAGCATTTTCTGTTTCTAGGTTAGAAATTAGGTCACTTAGATATATTTCTGTTTTCATGGTATAGCTAGTCCTTTCTTTGATCAGTTTTTGTAAGTAGATATGTAGATCCCTTGCAGGACACCTCTTCTCACCATACATCCATGAATTAGTCAACATCATCTCACTTCTCACAGATTTCCCAAGTCATTCGCAACATTTCACCAATCTGCCCTAATTTTTGCATTTTTCTCCATAAGCTTCCCTCTTTCCATTTGAACAAATCCAACCATCATGTTCCCTATTAATCTTCCTTAACAAGCTCCAGACACCTCAACACCTTCATCTAGCCTTTAGTTACCCTTACCCATCATTTTTCCACCTTCAAAACTTCCAGAAATAGCTCTTAGCCTCCTCCTGTATATCCTCTTGTAGATCCCCTACAACCTCCTATAGAATTTCTTGTAAGTGATTTTTTGAAGTTCGATTGTAGGGGATGTCTTCAGAAGGGTCCTAGGGGCTTCTTAGGACCTCTCCACACCTTCCTCAACCTCTGCAAAAACTAGATCCATACTCCATCGCCACCAAACCTTTGCCAAATCACAATCAGATAAATTACAAGCATAATAATTTCACATAAAAACACTCAAAAAAATACAAAAAGATGTTTTATGCTCATTTCCTTTCAGAAGTAGCTTGAATATATACAATTTACCTTTTCAGTAGTCAATGGCACTCATTTCATTAGTTTTCATCTCTTTTCTTGCAAAAGTAAGGTTAGTTGGAGAAATTAGGGTTTTCTAGGGTTTGCGTTACATTTCAATATTCCTTCTCTTTCTACAAGTAGAATAGCCTCTTTAGAGATAGCTCTCTTTCATCACAGCTAAATGATTCTTCTGAGAATTCATAGAAGTTGGCTTAAGCTCCTAGTGATCTTGCGCCAGCTGATCAAGTGACAACCTACAGTAAGAGCTAGTACTTGTGCATATAGCACAATCGCTTCCAAGTTTGCTACGAACTACCGGGTTGATAAAAGTAAAGTAGGAAGCCCCAGGAGTTGCAACATTATTATTGCAATACTGGTGCTCACCACCTGCATTAAACCCTATACAAGCTTTACTTGTGGATGTTGACATAGAACTATTGATCTTTCAGATCTTCCTTGAACTACCTGTAAATATGTCCTTTGTTTCCTACCATGTAATCTTTATTTCCTTCTCTATGAACAACTATGTGTCTACATAGACTGGCAAGTTCATTGACATTTATTCAACTACAACTCCAGTGCTTCTCTCTACAATATACTTTGATCCAATTCTCTTGGAAACCATGTTGCCTGTACTACTGAGAAGTTTCTCAATAACTGTTGTACCTAGACATAGAGAGGAAACTCATGAAATGCGAATGTTAGCTTAAAATCCAAAAGCGCTTCGAGGACGAATCATGCAACAAACTGGGTAACTGCTGGGAAAGATTGCACACTTTTGGCTTTCAGAGGTGAGGGAATGTCAGCTAGATCTAGGCATTGCGCAATCCCAATTGCCAGTGAGAGGTGCGGATGACTGGAACTATGTAATGCGCAGTTCATTCTAGCTTTGATGTTGATTGGGACTGCAAATTGCACAATCCTAGTGGGCAAGACTCTAGGGTTATCTCTTGGAACTATGCAGTATGAAGTTGGAGGTAGTGACTGGTAGTCTCTGCATAATTCTTGGAGCCGAGGCAGAGCCTTGAGATCCAGAAATGCACAGTGCATGTCAAGAAGAGCTACATCCAAG
Organism: Pinus taeda; assembly: GCA_000404065.3. Taxonomy (NCBI): domain Eukaryota; kingdom Viridiplantae; phylum Streptophyta; class Pinopsida; order Pinales; family Pinaceae; genus Pinus; species Pinus taeda. The sequence goes on from APFE030629349.1 coordinate 159,264, forward strand.
CCAAAGCATCTGAAATATGCGTAAGGGAAACTTGAAAACTAGTAGATCTGAATGCATGAGTGATGGATGGTGTAGATATGAGTGAACAGTTATGCATGCAATCAAAACGAATGTAGGAATCATTTAGATAGAACAACAACGAAGCTTTTGGGGAGAGTCACTGCAACGATGACTGTTAGTAAAAAAACTGGGTTATGCATGCGCCGCCTAGAAAAGGCAGTGAAAAACTTAAAACAACACTTCTACAAACTAAAACAAATGAAAAATCCAGTGGTCGTTCAAGAAAACAGGAAAAAAACACTCACACAATCCAAGGAAACAAAAGCGACAAAAAATGTTGCAAAAGACAAGAAAAGAAAAAATTATCTAGAAAAGTTGCGTTGACTATGATCAATGTTCCTAGATGCCTCGAGAATTCCAAATCTCTAGGATCGAAATAGATTTGATCAATTTAGGGTTTATGACGCGAAGGCCAAAAATCTAGTAAAAAGCGACAAGTGGCAACAGTTTCTAAATTTAACTCAAGTGTAACTCCCACTGCTAAAAATATATCCCTAGTTTTTTAGGGATTCCTTTTTGTTTTTTTTCTTTTTTCTTTTTCGAGAAGGGTTTTCATGCGTCCATGGAGGAATTGCACAATTTTGGGGGGAACCAGGCAACTTGTCGACACATGCATCAAACAATAGTTGAAGGAATGCTTCTGCGCAATTCTTAGGCTGAGTGGCACTCACTACCTCTCATGATCTGCACAATTTCTGAGCTAAAGATAAGTTGTCAGCACATTTCTAGAGCTGAAGCTCACTGCAGGGTTAAACTACGCATTTCCTGAGAGCAAGGTTGGTTTCCCTCTAGGACTATGCAGATTGCCAAGACAGTGCAAGAACCAAATTGTAACCAAGTCATGGGGAGGTCAGCTTATGTTTAGACAACAAATCAAGTAAGAAAACACAAGTTGTAAAGAAAAAGATAAACTTGATGAAAGAAAAATTACCTGGGCAGTGTAAGACAAGCTGTTGAGATTTTAGTAGAGAGGCTCCAAAACGAAACGAAGGAAAATTTTTGGAGGGTGATTATAGCCACTACAGCACACCCATACTACTTATTGGAGATTTATAACACATCTCATGGTGGTATTTACATCCATATATACATGTACATATACCAAAATATCATACCAAAACATATACCAAAAACATGCGCCAAAACATTTAGTACTCAACTAGTGAATAAAGATGGATACATAGCCTACATTTGATCTACCATCTCCCATGTAGTTTCATTAGGCCCAAACTTCTTCCACTAAACTTTAACCTGCTTGATTGCTTGGTTTCAGAGCATGAGCATATTTCTCTGCAGAATTCATTGAGGTTCAGACTGAAATTCTCCTTTTGGGTCCACCTTTCATACAAACTAGTCAATCACATGATCAACATCTTTATCATACTTCTTAAGCAATGTCACATGGAAAACATCATGGACTTCCATTATTGGAGGCAGTGCAAGTTGATAATATATTGGTCCAATCCTCCCAAGAATCTTGAAAGGTCCACAAAACTGAGGTGCCAACTTGGCACATGATCCAATCCTCAAGGAGCTATTCTTGGGCTTGATGCACAAGTACACCTATTCCCCAACCTAAAACTTCTTAAACAAACCATTTTGATTTGCATAAATTTTATGACTTTCTTTTGCTACCTTTAGATTCTTATTTATTACCTACATTTCTTGTTCCATCTCTGCCAACATGTCCAGTCCAATCAACACCCTGTTAAATGGATCACTCCAACTAATGGGAAGGTTACTACTTCACCCATACAATTCCTCAAACGGACTCATCCTCAAAGATTCCTAATACCCATTGTTGTAATAAAATTCAACCAGTGGAAGATACTCTTCCCACTTCTATTGTTGATGCCTCACATACATGCTCAATATATCCTCCAATATCTTGTTGACCCTCTCTGTTTGTCCACATGTCTATAGATGATAGGTTGTGCTAAATGCCAACTAAATACCAAAACTCAAAAATAACTCTTTCCAGAACTTAGAAGTGAACTTGGAATCCTTGTCTGACATAATATTCTTTGGTACACCATGGAACCTCACTACATCTCTCATGAATACATGTGCTACATCATTAGGTGAATATGTAGAGTTCACTAGAATGAAGTGTGCTAATGTTATCAATCTATCCACCACAACCACGATGGAATCATGTTGTGTAGATGTCCTCGGAAAACCTTTGATAAAGTTCGTGGAAATGACTTCCTACTTCCGCTCTAGAATCGCAATCAGCTCTAGCAGTCCACCTAGATGCTTACACTCTTCCTTTACTTGATAACAATCCAAGCATCTGGCCACAAACTCTACCATGTTCTTCTTAATATTCAACTAATAATAAAAATTCTTCATTGTTGTCAACAACTTCTAATGTCTTGGGTTATCTAAATACGACTTAGCATGAAGTTCCCTCATGATAAGATTCTTGAGCTCACTATTGTCTGGCACATATATCTGGTCCCAAAATTTGACCAAGCCATATCTTGTGAAATGATACTCCACATCCTTTATGTTGGTACCTGCACCTATACCTATACCTATACTCTATTGTAAAATGTGCATAATCTATTGTACCTGTCATCTTGTTGGCATGCCTACATGATTCGATCCTGTAAATGTGTCCCATAAGAGCTCATAATTTCTATGTAATTTACATGTATCTACCTACTAAGAGCATTTGCAACCTTGTTCTATTTACCTTTAATATGCCTGATCTTGAAGTCTAACTCACTAATTATGGCCAACCATCTATATTTCCTAGAATTCAGATTTGGTTGGTCAAATAGATGTCTCAATCCACTTTGATCGCTCATCAAGATGAATTTCCCCCCAAGAAAATAATGCCTCCACATATTCAAGGCATGGATGATTGATGCGAACTCAAGATCTTGTGTTAGATAATTTTCTCATGCTCATTCAATTTCCTTGATTCATAGCATACTACTTATCCCTCTTACATAAGGACTCCATCTAGTCCTCTCTTGCAAGCATTTGTACATACGACAAATTCTTTGTCCAGGTATGCAATCTTTAATATTGGATCATTCATCAACAACTTCTTTAACTACTAAAAAATTGTCACACATTTCTCTATCCATTCAAACTCCTCATCTTTCCTTTGCAACAATGTAATCAGATAAGCAATGCGAGAGAAGATCCTAATTAACCTCGTATAATAACTTGCTAACCCCTTGAATGATCTTACCTCGTCCACATTTCTAGGATCTTCCCATTCCATGATAGAACTTATCTTCTTTGGATCCACTGTTATTCCTTCTTTGGAAACCACATGCCCCAAATAGTGTATCTGTGTCTAAAAGAAACTGCATTTGCTAAGCTTAGCACACAACTGATTAGTAATCTCAACACTGCTGCTAAATTCTTGGCATGATCTTCCTCATTTTTAGAATATATCAATATATAATCAATGAACACAATAAAAAACTTATCCAAGTAAGGATGCATCACACTATTCATCAAGCACATAAAAGTAGCTGGAGCATTATTCAAACCGAATGGAACTACAAAAAGTCATAATGTTCGTACCTAGTCTAGAAAGCAGCCTTATAGATATCTTCTTCTTTGATGCGTACTTGATGATATTCGGATCTTAGATCAATCTTCCAAAACATTGTTTCTCCCTTCAACTGATCAAACAAGTCATCAATCCTCAACAACAGATACCTATTCTTGATGGTCACTTTCTTCAACTACCTATAATCAATGCATAACCTGAGAGTACCATCGTTCCTCTTCACAAACAACATAGGTGCACCCCAAGGTGATAGACTTGGCCTAATGTATCCTCTTTCAATCATATCCTTCAACTACAACTTCAACTCCACTAACTTTGGTGTGCTCATCCTATAAGGTGCCTTCGATGTTGGTGTTGCCCTTCATACCAACTCAATAGAAAAGTATACTTCCCTGTGAGGTGACAACTACGAAATCTATGTTGGAAACATGTTGTGAAACTGCTATAGAACTAGGTACCTACTCAAGACATCTGCATCCTCAACTTCCTTATCTTTGTCACTGGAAATATGCACCACAAATAGCATGAATCTTTCCCCACAATTGCGCTTCGCCTACATAGATGTAACCATTTTGACTGATGATACCTTCATCTTACCCTGTAAGACTCTATGTTCTCCATTGTCATCCAAGCATTCAATGGCTTTGTCATAACAATCCACTTTAGTCCCATGAAGATACGACTAGTACATACCCAAAAACATGTTATATGATCCCAACAGAAATACATTCAAATGTGATGAAGTAGCTATACCATTTAAGTCAAATGCACAAGCTCTTACCTAATGATGAACTCTCTTCTTTGTACCTATAGCCAAGTGCACTAACCAAGATTCTGCAAGTACTTATTTATTCAAACCACACTTATCCATTAGGTTAGGACTAACATAACTATAATTAGATCTAGGGTCAATCAAAATAGAAATAACTTGATCACAAATCTTACCATCCATCTGAATAATAGACGCCTAGTGATCTTCTTGGCTATTCTCCAATGTTGCATAGATCTGTGGAATACTTTTTCCAACATCCCCAATTGTCTGTGTATCCTGTATACTGTAGATCTATGGTCTACCACCCTAATATTATGGATAATATCTCCTATGATGATCTCCTCCACAAATCCAACACCGTATGGGCTCCCTAACATCACCTTTGCTCTTCTCTGACCAAATTTGTTGTCCTCTATCAGATGCATTAAACTTCTTAGGTGGCGTTTCATTTTTTTTGTTACCCATACCTTGAGGTCTTGTTTTCTTCTTGTCCCATTTTCCTTTATTATTTTCATTATCTTTCCAGTTCGGCTTAGTCTCTGATCTATGCTTTAATTGTTCAAAACAATGCTTTAGCTTTCGAATCACATCCTCCAATGATATAGGCCCATTAAACTCAATCATGTCTGCTACCAAAAATCCACTGATGAATCTATAAATGTTGGCCTTCTCCTCCTTGAGGTAAGTCACATAAATTAGTAACTCTAAGAATCTGCTAGTGTACTCGTCATTGGTCATAGATCCCATCTTCAGCTCATAGAATTATTTTTCCTTGTTTTCATAGTATCTCTTTGATAGATACTTCTTTCTAAATAGTCTCTTGAACTCACTCCAAGTCAACTCCTCTTCATAAATACCTATAACATTATTTACATATTCCCACCAAATAGCCGCATTACCTTTAAGACTAAATGTAGCTATTTTGGCTTTCATGTTTACTGAGTAATCATGCAATCTGAAGAACTTATTCATACCAAGAAACCATGCTTTTTCATCCCGTGACTTCTTGATTTCCCCATCGAATGTAGGCATATTTGTTTTCTTGAACTCATTCATAAAATATCCCCTATCACTCCTCTTGTAGGGGTGATAACGATGACGATCATGATTCCTGTCAGAACTAGAACTAGAATAGTACCTATGCCTATTGCCTCTCCTATCCGGGGTGTCCAAAAATCTGCCATTTCTAATCGTGTCATCCCTATATGACTTGTGCCCACCATGAGATCTACTACCATATGCCCCATTCGTCTTATCCTCCCATCCATGGCTAATCCGAAGTGGTTCCTGTGTCTGTAATTCTAACAAACTCTGAAGAATCACTTCATTGACTTCTGCTTGTTTCTCATGTGCCTGCATGATTCTGTCATTATTTTCTTTGCAACTCCTTATTTATTCCTTCAAGCTTCTCAATGTGTCTGCTAAGTCAGTAGAGTGCCCAACACAATGTTGCTCATCTGATCCATAGGGTGAGTCTCGAGAACTATAGTCTAGCATCTTGCCATTAATCTTTGTTGTTTTCTTCGTGCAAGGTATATCATGCCATCTAAACCAAAATATAAACATAATCAACATACCTCAGTATAGTTTGGGGAGGATATCTCATATGCAAGATAAACTAGATTAGCGCAATACATATATAAACATAATCATAACATCATATAGATGTCATCCTAAACATAGTCTAGTCATCACTGCATGACCATATCAACCATACATCATGACCTCATGCATCACAACTACAACCATGTCAATGTATGCATAATAAATATATGTACTACATGCATGCATACACGATACATACAAACATTGTCATGCATAACCAACCTATACTCATGATACACACATCTAACAACCCACCATCCACTTTCACATGGAGACACCATTGCAACCATGACAAACACCATGCATATGAAACAAGAACATAAACCACAAGCATAGAGAACACATATGCCATTGACATGAATGAATGACCAACACACTATCCATCCAATCCAAGGGGTAAACCATGCTCTGATGCCACTATGTAACCACCCTCCTCCCACATTTACCTAAGTTAATGGGTTCGTTGGTATAAACATGCGACAAGAAGCTACTACAATCTAATTCAATTCCCCATGTATAGTTAAAGAAGTGGAACCAAAACAACACAACCAATTTGACCTTCTGCACATGTCATTGATCCTACAGGAGCCAACCAACCCTTCCAGGTGATCAACCCCTGAGACAAATTGATACTTCTCTACCCTAGAGCCTCATTCTATCCCATGACATGGGCATGCATGCGACTAGGGCACTCTAGCCTCTCTCACAACAAGGGCATGTGAGCGACTAGGGTATTTTTTAGCTAGTTCAGAGCCAACGACCCTGGATTATGTGCCACTTTTTTAGGGCCAAGACTCAGGCCACTACCCAAAACTTCATGGAACCTCCAAAAATGAAAAGTAACATCGAAATAATGATACATATGCAAATACTTGAGTAGGCCCCTACTATCCATGACAGGAATTTTGTCAAACATGTCACAAATATGCAATCTACAGGCCATAGCATGCAATGGATATGAATATAGGGATCTCATACTTATCTGAGAATTGTTAAGAAACATTGATGCTTTATCACAATAGATGCATTATCATCTATTAGGTCATATATTCAATGTACATTTATTTACTAATCAAAACACGATTGGAGACATAAATCATCACTATCATAAAACATGCTCATAACCAGCATATAAACAACATAAATAAAAAGGATACAACAACCATCGAATCCAAAAATGAACCAATATATTACACATAAAACACCAAGGAGGAGGAACTCTTATTAGTGAATGCATAGAATGACCAAGTATGGTACTTCCATGAACCACTAGACCATAGACTAGGTTGAACCAAATCTTTCCTTCAACCAGTCACCCCTGTGCCATATTCTAAGCATGAATGTGGGATCTTATGGAACACGTCCAAAAAAACCAAACCAGGGCTTGCAAAGGCCAAACCCCCTCAAATCTCAACCAATGATTCCATCTCAGAGTCAGACATCACTAACCATCACGAAATTGGTCTCTACCCAAGTTGTTTATGGCTCCAGAGTGTTTGTTCCAAACAAGGCTCCGGTACTAGTAACTCAACCCACCAAGGGCTCCAGAGAATTTGTCCAACCATGTCTCTAGGACTAGTAAATTAATGTAAGCTATTACAGGGCTCCAAAGCATTTTTCCAACCAAGGATCTAGGAACTAATAACTCAACCCACAACCAAAGGAACATGAGAACCAACCAGAAAAAAAGAAAAGTAAAACCCACAACACCATGACTATCCAGGAAATGGAAAGGCTAAGAAAATCCACCGTCAATCGAGGCATTCCTTCATGTTAATGACATATTATAACCAAGAAACCACATTCATGTGTCAGGCATGCCAAAACTAACGAAGAAATCATATATGAAACTCGATACCTACAAAGAAATCCCATTGTAGTTGTTGATCCCGATGTCCTCTTACTCTTTCCTACTTTTCCTTTCCTTCTTGCTCCAAATCCCAGGTATGCCACACTCCTCCAAGAGTGCTCCAAGAAAACTCTAAGTGTACAAGAGTATAAGAGAGGGAGAATAGAGAGAGAGCTCCAAAACTAAACTGACAAAAGTCTGCAAATTGATCCTTAGAAGCCTTTTTATCAATGAGGCCTCTATCTCTTCAATTTTCCATTATTTTCCTTCATTTTCCTCCTCACATGCAACCTATGACCTTTTACCTTAATTTTCCCCTATTTTCCGTTATTCTCATAAATAAAATGTTAATTAATGCCTCATGCCTTTCCATAGCCTTTGCCATTTCCTTTTCCAATTTCCTTAGCCATTAATTAATCACAAGTGATCTCATCACTATGCTTTTGCCCAACATTCAACTTGGAATATGTGTCCCATCACCATGGTTATTATTTTACCTTTATTAACTTTAATACATGGAGTTTTTTTGAGGTCTATTACACAAACAACTCTTAAAATGATGAAAACTATATAGCTCTTAAAATAATCATTGGGAAAGAATATGGACCGCACTAGTCATGGTCTCTTGCATCAACAACTTGAGTTGTGAGTTGTTGCATCATTGGACAAGGGATATCCACTAGATATCTCGCATTGGTAGTGGCCTCAACTTTCATTTGGAAATGGTAGGCACTATACAAATGGATAGATCAAGTACAGGTGTTTGAACCATTCCATTTTCCATTAAATGTGATAGAGAACCCTAAATATGGTAGTAAATAGTAAGTGTGAAAGGGTAAAAAAAAATATAATAAAAAGTTAATGTTGAAACCGGATACATTGATGTAGGGTCAAGTCATTAAATCAAAATTTTTAATTAAAATATTATTAATCTATCCCCAAACACATTAAGATTATTAAATGTGAGATTTGATAAAAAACACATTAATTATAAAAAGTATTGCAATTTTTTTTTAATCAAACTTTTAAATTGAAACATTAAAATTATTTGCTTTATATAAAATTTGTTATATTAATTTTAGGTAAAACACATGTTATGAAAGCATAATTTAAATCATGAGATTACCTGTGCTAATCACTGTAAGAATAGACCCATAAAATTTTCATAGCTTGAACCTGACCTCAAAAGTTTAATTGCATTTAGTATGGTGCACTCATAAGAGTCATCTCTAAACTTGTGAGTTGATCAAAAAGTGGAAAGCTACCAAAATCATTTGCACATTATGAACATTAAGAGGTTCCTTCCTAGTTCGCAGACATGTAATGTTTCAAACGATGATGGGAAAATGAAACTTGAAAAATAAAACTACAAGGTGAAATTGAAGCGAAATTGAAAAGAAAATCACCTACCCATGAGACATTACGAGGGGCCTTCTAGATTGTGAGCATGTGATGTTTCAAAATTTTATGGGGAAATTATACCTACAAAATCAAATCATAGGATAATAACAAAGAAAAATTGAAATCAAGGAAAACCAAAAATGAAATCGAATGTAACAAAATTGTATTCTTATAATTAGACTTTAGTCGACAAGAATACCTTCAACCCAGACCTGGCCAGTGGCTAATATCCTGATCGCTCAAGTTTACGTAGAAGTCTACTAGTGCTTGTGTGGGTGGAATGAGTTGATTAAGAGCCGAGAGGCAATTTGAGACCTCCTTTAGAAAGCTGGAGAGTCTATTTCACAATTGCTCCAATCGACTTAACATGTGGTGAAATGAATGATATTTAAACTTAATTTGTTATTCTTTGGTTTGAAATTGAATATCCATTCAAATAATTTTCATATCATTTGTGAGATGGTGTATAAGCTTAAGAATATTCTATTGAAATGAAATCTTTCCCATCCATTTATTAAAAAATCAAAAAATCAAAATTCTTCAAGCCCACATCCAAAAGTTGAAATAGTTACACCTGTCAGTGTAAATATTAAATTTTAATGAGATAGCCATTTTTTAATAATTGCTTAACTTATTATTTATCATTATGTTGTTCTAAAGAAAAAATTAGTATAGCCATTTTATTAATATAATTTATTTATTTTTAATTATTTTTTAATGTTGAAAGAATAGAAACGATATTAAAAAAAATTAACATATAATTATATGAGAAATATATATATTTTAGTCTTCAAAGAACTCCTAGGACACTATTGTAGTTGTTGCAACACCCTAAATTTCTTTGGCTTACACTCAATTTCGGAGCCTTCCCTGGTCTTTTACATTATTGTTGCAAACACTAGAGCTCATTTCATGATCTTTCTTGCAGTTCTTTGGTCCCTTTTTCATGTTGGGTTAGCTATCGTATTTTGGCATGTTTGGCTATCGTACAATGTTTGCAAGCCTTTTTTGATGGCTTGGAAGGTCGGTTTTTGTGTATATGAGTTTTCCCAACCATGTAAACATTTGTTGCATCCATACACAAAGTCGTGAGAATTGTCACACAAGTGTCGTCACAGTCGTCCTAAAGCCTATCTTAAGTGTTGCACTTGTTTGATCTTGTCTTAAGGCAGTCACATGGAGAGAAATTATTTGTTTATGTGTTTCGATGATCAACATTGTCATGTCATCAAATTATTCTAAGTGTGTGATCACATTCAAGGTTCATCATAGTTCATCATCCATCCCACACTTAACCATTCTCGTAGAATATTCCCAACTGAGCATCTTAGTTTCACCGAGCCCCAACTGAACTGCGCACTGTTTAGTCCCAACCCTCTATGTTGTGACCTTTCTTCTTGGAACTATGCAATTAACAGTCGCTTTCCTCCAGGTTTGCTTCTTCACACAATTCCTAAGCCTAGCCCTTGATCTTGACCCCTATAATTGCATAGTTGTGGCTCCCAATTTGCCTTGAACTACCCACTTCACATATTCAACACTCAATATTTTTCCTTGTCTGTTGGAACTACTCAATGTGAAAAAGCATAACTTCCCTTGGAATCCAAAACTACACATATGCTCCTTTCATTGTCCTTTCCCTCAGCCGAACTCCACTGCCTCCAGAAACTGTGCAATTATATCCTTCAAGCCTCCCTGAGATGCCAATTGTGTAGTCTTAGAGCCCAAGATCTCCCCTTGACTACTGGAACTATACAATGTGTAGTCACTGGTTCCCTCTCCCCAGTCTGTGATTTGTCCTGAAATTAGTTCATGGATAAGAATGCATCATCTTAGACTAGGGAGTTTTCAGATTGATGTCATCCTGTACTGAGTGAATTGCAAGAACATGTACACTATCAAGTCATGGTGAGATGATGAAGAAGGAGAAGAAGGAGCGACGCATGCTTGAAGACTCTCCTATAGATGAACTCGCAATTGGATCAATCAAGAGAAATAAAAGCAAAAAAAAATTGTAACTACCATCCAAGACTAAAGATCATTCAAGATTCCACATCACTAAGCAATGCAGAGGTGAAGAGAAACATATCTAAGAAGACATCCAACACTAAGAAACAACAATGAATTGACATTTCCACATCACGAGGAATTCCATGTCAATATTTTCATGTCATTTCATGTCACGAGTGGTCATATCCCACAACACTATTGTGGACCATATATATTGCATTCAAATGTATTGTAATGTGGAAGTCCAAACGACACACATGAATATGGAGAGTGATATAAGTTGAAAAGTCATAGGAAGTTGAGCAATCATGAGGGTAGTCAAAGAGTCACAAAGGGTAAACATCACCCCTTGGTTATATATACCCCCTCATTATATGCACACATAACGTTTCACCTTGGATCCTCTAGTAAGGCATTAGAGAGATCAACTAGTGCGTTGAGGCACAAAGAGTGGCTCCAATGTCGCACTATTGGGGCTAGAGATGTACATTGTAAACATGTGTCTTGGAATTTTTTTCTTAATAACAGAAGCCTTTAAGGCCAACACATCCTTCATGCATGGATTATGAATGTTTGTAAGGCTACTCTCTAGATGTTTGTATTTGATGTTTTCTTTCACATGTACTAATATAGTTGAACTATTTCAGTTATTTTTGTGCTTATCTTATTGAGAATGTGTTGTAATGGTTGTTATTTTTGTCCCATCATCGTGGAATATTCTGTGGGATATTAGACAAATATTTCCCTGTTTGTTGGTTGTAATTATCATTACATCTGCTATGGACAATTTTGTTGGATGTTAGACGAATGCTTTTGGTTCATGTGTGTCTCTTCCTAGGTGGTACTATTACCTCTCACTTAGGGGCTCACTTTTCTCTCCCCTTTGCAGTAGAAGAACCTTGACATGCTTGCAACTCCACACTCACCAAGAACACCTCCCTTGATTTTTGAAGACACCATTGCATCCCTCTCTCATGCTAACAGCTAGAGCTAAGGAAAATCTTTAAGGATTTGGAACCGGGCCTTTATGCTAGATGGGACTCCTACACCAATGGTGTGAGGTCATATTGGGACTTCATATCGGGGAGATCCTCTGAATGTTGGTAGGTCCAGCACCGTCAACATTTCTGGCACTAGAAAGAGGGAAGCCAATATTTTATGGCTGATAAACCCACCAAACCAATCATTCAATATTCTGGTCAAGGAAGCAATGGTCATTGCACCTCCCCTACTTGTTCTTCTAAAGTTGTTGACTCTTCTTAGCCCATGCCTGAATGTTAAATTTCATATGATCAACTTCGGGCCATTCACCCTATAACCCGCCAATTTGCAAAAGGTGTTGGATTGATTCTAGGAGTAATCAGTCTTCCATATTCTCCAAATAAGAATAAGAACATCTCCACGGGGATAGTTGTGTTCAGTCTTGAAGACATGGTTCTTTCCAATCTTGAAGAATTAGTAGACTCAGTGGAAAATCAATAAGATCCCCTGTCTTATTGAGAATGTGTTGTAATGGTTGTTATTTTTGTCCCATCATTGTGGAATATTCTGTGGGATATTAGACAAATATTTCCTTGTTTGTTGGTTGTAATGACCAGTACATCTGCTATGGACAATTTTGTTGGATGTTAGATGGATGCTTTTGGTTCATGTGTGTCTCTTCCTAGGTGGTACTATTACCTCTCACTTAGAGGCTCACTTTTCTCTCCCCTTTGCAGTAGAAGAACCTTGACATACTTGCAACTCCACACTCACCAGGAACACCTCCCTTGATTTTTGAAGACACCATTGCATCCCTCTCTCATGCTAACAGCTAGAGCTAAGGAAAATCTTTAAGGATTTGGAACCGGGCCTTTATGCTAGATGGGACTCCTACACCAATGGTGTGAGGTCGTATTGGGACTTCACATCGGGGAGATCCTCTGAATGTTGGTAGGTCCAACACCGTCAACATTTCTGGCACTAGAAAGAGGGAAGCCAATATTTTATGGCCGATAAGCCCACCAAACCAATCATTCAATATTCTGGTCAAGGAAGCAATGGTCATTGCACCTCCCCTACTCATTCTTCTAAAGTTGTTGACTCTTCTTAGCCCATGCCTGAATGTTAAATTTCATATGATCAACTTCGGGCCATTCACCCTATAACCCACCAATTTGCAAAAGGTGTTGGATTGATTCCAGGAGTAGTCAGTCTTACATATTCTCCAAATAAGAATAAGAACATCTCCACGGGGATAGTTGTGTTCAGTCTTGAAGACATGGTTCTTTCCAATCTTGAAGAATTAGTAGACTCAGTGGAAAATCAATAAGATCCCCTACTCTTTTACATTGGTGATAGAGACAACATTCCACTCTTGGGCACAACTTTCAGTGGAATAGGCAGAGAAGAAGAAGAGGAAGAAGAGCCATCAAATTTTGCCAAAGAAGAGGAAGAAAACAAAGAAGAAGACATGGCAGACCAAAATTTGGACTAGATGATTCAGGGCCCACTCGCACTTTCGGGTGTTCTACACAGGATGCCAAGGCATTTAGAGAAGCTCTTAATGAAATACAACCCTCATAAGGCAGTGAAGGCTAAAGACCATCTAGAAAACTTTTACCTACATCTGCAAACACTTGAGGTACATTATGATGATGTTCCATGTAGACTTTTCCCATGTACCTTGGATGGTAGAGAAACTGTATGGCATCAAAACCTTCCTCCAAACTCCATCAAGAATTAGAAGGGGTTCAAGAAGATCTTCCTTGAAAATTTTTCTGATGATAAGACCCCCACCATGTTATTCAAAGACCTTAGTAATCTTAATATGGAGGAAAAGGAAAAATTGAAAGATTTCAACCAGAGGTTCAATTACATCTTGAACAAATTTTTGAAAAAAAAAATCATGACCCCACCATAGATTACCAAATCTCTGCCTTTCCAGCAAGAATTTTGCAGTTTGTGAAGAGAAATATGAAACAAACATTGACAAAAAATTATGAAGAGGATATCGTTGTCAAGAAAGACTTGCGCGCTATTAGATTGATCTTATACGATGAACCAATAAATGACTCCAAGGACATAGGTAAGAGGTCTTAGGAATCTATGAGAAGGGATAAAGAGAAAGAACCAACTTATCTTGAAAGCTTGACTCATCTCATCAAGTCTTTCACCAATGAAATGGTAGAGCTCAAACAAACGGAAAGTGAGACCTCCGTGAGAAACAAGCCTCCCAGGTTTAACTTGTTCAGAAGGACTATAGAATCTAGCAGTAGCAGTAACCAACCAGAAAAGTCTGCGTAAATTTCCAATGTTGTCTTGAACATTGAGAAGATGGGAATAGATCAATATTCCATGTTTCATGAAGAATATCATTCAAAAAATACATGCCCAAAATGGAATCAAGCCATGACTCTGGTTGCTACGCAGCTTGTTGATTAAGTAATGGCTGAAGAGCAAACTAAGCATGTTGAAGAAAAGGAAGAGGCTACTGTAGCCGATGAAGCACCAAGTGTTGGGCATGCAGTAAAAATGTTCAACTGTATACTTACAACCCAAAAGAGTACTGCCGGTAAGCGGCCTCTGAGTGACAGTTCGGTCTAGAGGTAGATGAATTGGTACAACCTAAGAAGCCAAGGGCTAACCACTACAATTGAGTTCTGAAGAATAAATTCCAAGAAAATTTGTAAAGAAAAATCAACCCACTGACTAACTCAGTGTAGAACACTCAGAGAAAGTCTGGGAAAGTAGTCTCAACGAAAAGTGTTTCCGACAACAGTAAGGACAAAACCATCACTCCAAAAATCACAAACCAAGTTACATCCCCTTACGCCTCATCTAGTCTTCCTACGGTAGATTATAACATTGTTGATTATATGAAGAAGGTTCGTGTGAACATCTCAATGTTTGAATTAAAAAATGTCACGAGCCAGCGAGAAATCCTTCTACAGGAACCTAGAAAAACCTCTATAGGTAATGCTACCTCTTCAGACAAGGGATCTGGTAAGTCTCCTAGTACTCTCGAATCTGTACTTAATGTGCTTACAATGGATGCAAACACACTCTTCCCACCTTTATTGTAAACTTTTGAAATCTTCAATTTAATTGTACATAATTGCTTGGTTTATTTTGGTGCATCAGTGAATGTCATGTCATTATCTGTTGCCAAGAAAATCAATTCAAAATGGGAAAAAGGGGATGCACATATTATTCAACTGGATAGGACTCATGTCCACGCAATTGATGAACTTAGAGATGGCATCATTCTCTTATCATCTAACAGATGAGTCCACAAATGTATCAACATAGTAATTTTGGACATTCCGAAAGCATACAGAGTGTTGTTGAGCAGAGACTGGTCTAACAAGCTGAAAGGGTACTTTTCCACAAAATGGTCACACTTATTGTTTTGGTACAGGGGTAGAAATAATTAGATACAGGTAGAATCAGAGAGATATATGAAACACACTATCACTCCCTTGAATAGGAATAATGAAGCAATTCCTTTCATGGAATTACTTTTCGACAATTTTTTTCTTGAAACTCAACTGGGGTGTTATCTTGCACAACCATCCCTAGTTCCATTAGATACACAGTTGTATCTCCTTCATTGTTCAACTGGCAATAATGAACTTGTACAGTTAGTGGTAGTTGTAGTAGGACTAGTGTAGTTCACAGTCCCTATACATATGATGTTTAGACTATGTACTTCGACGGTTCCAAAATATAGGAGGGCTCTGGCATTGGTTTCTTTTTAATAGACCCACCACATAGAAAGCATTTGATCTCTAGCCACTTGGAATTTGAGTGCACAAACAACACTGCAGTGTACGAAGCACTCATCTTGGGCTTGCAAAATGCCATTGAGCTCAACATTGTCATCCTGAAAGTGGTAGGTAACTCAGAAATTGTGGTGTGATAGGTATGTAACACCATACATTGTGTGTCACCTCATCTTAGAAGCTACCAACAAGAGGTATGGCATCTTATTTCATATTTCAAATATTTTAATATTATTTTGTTACAAGAATGCGTAATGCAACTACAAATTCATTAACAAACACTGTTGCTAGGATATCACCATTGAGGGACGAAATTTCTATTGAAATTATTTATAAGCCTTATGTCTCAGATAATATCACTAATTTATGCATTTTTTATGATGACCAAAAGATATTGTACTTCATGGAGAAAACTGACATATTTAAAGACACAATAATTGATGAGGACGAGCATGAAAAAGCATTGCAAGATGCATCCATAACAAGCAAAGGAAACCTCATCCCCAAGGCTGTGGTATCATTGGAAAAGTTGTACGACCTGCAAAATCACTCTTAGGGACCTGTCAATGCCAAGACCCACAGTTCCACGTTGTCGCATGAGAAAATCAACTTGGGAATAAATAAGGATCCGAAATATGTCAATCTCGGTACTTGCTACATACCACAAGAGCAACAAGCCTTCATCTGCTTATTTAAGTAGTACCGTGATGTCTTCACGTGGACGTACGATGAACTCAAAAGCATATGAAACATGAATCATCCAACATGTGATACCAATTAAGGAAGGGGACAAGCCATTGCAACATAAGCTAAGGAAATTACATCCAACTCTTGAGCCTGTTATTTAGAAAGAGTTCAGAAAATTGTTGGATGCTCGGATCATATACAGAGTGCGACACTCGATGTGGGTGTCAAATTTGGTCCTTGTAAGGAAGAAATACGAGGAGAGCTTCCTGTGTGTAGATTTCTGAAATATCAACCATGCCTTGGACAATGAAAACTACCTTATGTTGTCCATGGAATAAATATTGCAAAAAATATCGGGGTCTGAAATGTTTTCTCTGTGAGATGGATATTTTGGATATAACGAGGTTCTAGTTGCAAAGCCTGACAGACTCAAAACTACATTCAGAATGAAGTGGGGCACATTCATGTTCTAACGAATGTCGTTTGGGCTAATCAACGTCAGTGTAACATTCCAATGTGCCATGGACATCGCTTTTTTCTGACTTATTGGGCAGAGCATAGTGGCATGTCTTGATGATGTAATAATGTTCTCCAAATAGAGTTCAAACAACCTACACCACTTAAAGAAGTTTTTTGAGCGATGTCGCAAGTAAAGGATTTCCTTAAATCCTAAGAAAATTATCTTTACAGTGTTCAAGGGTAATCTCTTGGGTCACATCATTTCTAAGAGTGGCATTAAGGTAGACACAGACATGGTCAGGACAATGACGTAGATTCCCTTCCTAGTGAATAAGAAATCCACGCAATATTTCTTAGGGAATATCAACTTCCTCCGCAAGTTCACCTCTGACTATGCTCGGATTGTTAAACCAATACAAGAGTTGGTGAAGAAGGTTGTAGTCTACAAATGGGATAAAAGGGAAAAGGGCGTGTTTTCCTGTGTTAAGAAGGCTATAGAAGAAGCACCTGCATTGTATAGCCCGAGCTTTGGTAAAGGTTTCTTTCTCTACACTTTTTTTTTGATACCTCTCTTCCTATTGTTCTCATTCAGAAGGATGAATTGAGTAATGAGTGGCCTATCTCCTTCATGAGTGAAAGTCTGTAAGGACCAGAGCTTAACTACCTCGATGTGGAAAAATAGGCTTATGCAGTATACAAGGTGGTAAATAATTTTAGACCCTATATATTGAAGAACCATTTTGTTATCTTTGTCCCACAACCGTTAGTTAGATCAATTCTTATCTAACAAAATTTGGGTGAAAGGAGAGTGAACTGGATGACCACGTTACAAGAGTATGATCTAGAAATCAAGCCAATTCACATGACCAAGGGCCATGGTATTTTTCAATTAGCAGTAAAAGTACTAAATGTGAAAGAGGAAGACGAATATATTTCTAGATGGGAGAAATAAATTGAGATGTATAACGGTGAGCGAGCCTCGCCCACTACAAGCATGAACTCTTGGTAAATGGATTTGCACCAATACTTTGAGCATTGCATAATGCCCTCTCAAGTTTTTGCATGACATAAGAGGTCACTCACACTTAAAGAATTATCTCATCAGTTGGTGCATGGGGTGTTGTTCAGAAAGCTCGACAACAGAGTACTGCTCAGGTGTTTGGAGGTGCATGATTCAAAATATGTATTGCATGATCTACACAATGGACCAGCCAAGGGACACTTTGCAGGAAATAGTACGATGCATAAGGTTATGTGGGCCAACTTTTATTGGCCTACATTATTAATAGATTCTCATGCTTACGCCCGAAAGTGTCTAGTTTTTCAAAGGTGTGCTGACAAAAACAAGAAGTTAGTCGTCCCACCGCAGCCCATAGCATTGGAAGAACCTTTTCAACAGTGAGGCTTGGACATTATTAGGTAAATTTTCCTGCACTCGTCAAAGTAGAACTGCTACATATTATCTCACACGGTGGACAGAAGTAGTTATTTTCAAATAAGTGAACGATCAGGAAGTCATTAGCTTTCTGCAATAGAACATCATTTCCATGTTCGACGTTCCTGTGCCACTTGTTTTTGACAATGCAACATAATTTTCAAAATTAAGACTCTTTGATTTTTCATTGGAAAATGGTATCATATTGAAACATTGAACTAATTATTATCTGCAAGGGAATGGTCTTGTTGAATCCATGAATAAGAACCTTATCTGCATTATAAAAATACCATATTCTCTAAATAGAAAAACTCGTGCTTTGCTTTGGTGAATTCCTTTTACGATGCCCGAGTCATGCCAAAACCTTCCCTGAACACCTCCCTTTACTTCCTATTGTACAAAAAAGAAGCCATCCTCTTGCCAAACATCTACTTGCCTACTCTCCAACTATCACAAGAATCCCAAGCCATGTATGTTAGTTAAGCATAGAATGGACACTCTTCATAAGCTATAGGAAGAAAGGTTAAAATCTAAAGAAACATTTTCACATCATATCAAGAGGTGGTTCAAAAAGAAGTCTATAGGAAAAAACAACTTTAATGTGGGTGACTTAGTCTTAAAGTGGGACAAAGCCCATGAGGACAAAGGTAAACACACTAAGTTTTAGTCCCTAAGGATTGGGACATTCACGGTGCATGAGAGGCTTGGCCAGTAGACATATCATCTTCAATCACTTGAAGGTAAGATTCACTCTCTCCCTATCAATGACCAAGGCTTGAAACAATATTTTCAATGAAAATCTGGGGTTTTTCCCTACATTGTGTACATAGTATTTTCTTTTGTTGCTTGTTTATTTTTTTGAAGCTTGTGTTGGTTTCTATTATGTGAATAATTGTTGTGCATCTATATATCACAGCTTCTAAGTATGTGTGTGGTTGAACTATAAAGAATCTTGTGACACTTCAACATTTGGCTAGCTTTCTATCCGTCTTCCTTATGTTGGTTATATATTTTGACCGATGAAGTTTCGACGAAAAATATGATCCATCTATAAGGAGAGTTTTGATCCAACCATGAACCCATGTCTAGTCCGGAAACCTCATGCCTATACTCAGTTTTTTTGCTTTAGTGTTCTCAAGCTTATCCAACTAGTAGAAACAGAGAAGGGGGAAAATATAAATGAGAAAACCTAAATTAGAGGTATTTATATGCTTCTATGAAGGAAAAACCTCTTATTCTCTCAATAAGTGACGATCCCTCTTCCACCCCAAAATAAATAAGTTTCAATGCACAATTCTCTTTAAATAAATAAATAAAGGCAAAAGAAGAGAAAGGCTTCTTGTGCAGAGAGGTAAAGCAAGCAACTCCATCAGGGTACTATCTAGGCTCACTGGCAGTGGAGAAATTTTTGTGTTCCCATGTGAATATGTCGGGGTATTGTCTAGGCCTTCTTGCAGTGGAGCAACACCAGAGATGAAAAATTACACTATGAAAATCTTAAGCTCGTGAGCTACACTACCCTTCCCAACTCGAAACATTGTGATTATGGTGAATATTATGTCATGTTCAACTGAGAAGGTCTAGAGGGGAACACGTCTATTCATGGGGTAAGTGGGAAGGCTAAAGTAATCTTCACGATGGATCAATACTCCCTAAAGAACCAAGACCCTACACAAAAGAGCTTAACCAAGAAAGTGAAGCTGGAATTCAACCATTGTGTCACCAAGTATTGTAGTTGCTCCAACACCCTCCAAAATTTTGTTTAAACTCAATTTCGGAGCCTTCCTTGGTATTTTAAATTTTTTTTGCAAACACTAGAGCTCATTTCATGAGCTTTCTTGCAGTTCTTTGGTTCCTTTTGCATGTTGCATTAACTGTCGTCTTTTGGCATGTTTGACTATCGTAAAAATTTTGTGAGACTTTTCAGATGGGTTCGAAGGTCAGCCCTTGTGTATATGAGTTTTCCCAACCATGTAAATATCTGTTGCATCCATACACAAAGTCATGAGCACTATCGTTCAAGTGTCGTCACGGTCATCCTAAAGCCTATCTTAAGTATCACACTTGTCATATATTTTCATGAGGAAGTCACACATGTTAGGTAAACTTGACTCAGGATAGAGTCAAAGTTGACCAGGTTAAACAGTGATGGTTTTGGGGCACATGGTATTGTGCACCCATAGTATTTTGCTAGTGGTATTATATGTAATGGAGCTTATAAAAGGCTGGAAGGACTTAATTGTAATGCAAGGCCCGGAGGTGAGCGGTGAAGGCTCACTTGGTCGGATTGGCCAGGGTTTTGGCCAATGCTAATAAGATCTTATTAGGTTGGGTTTTCCCCGAATTTGGGGTTTTCCCAGATAAACATTTGTGTTTATGTGTTTATGGTTGTTGCTGGTTATTTTGATATTTATTCCTCTCAGTAATTATTTATGTTATGTAGTAAATTTCTAACAACTGGTATTGGAGCCAGATATTGGCTTCAAAGGGATTCTTTGATGCCGGGGGTTTATAGTGCCTGCTGAGATCAATGCAGCCATTTTTACAGATCTGGGTCTGGAAAATAATGGTGGAACAATCATACGTGGAAGAACCTGCAGGAGAATGTGCAGAAGATAGTGTCGTAACTACCAGGGATCACAGTGCATTTTTGATATTTATCGGTTTGGAACATATCGCAGTGCATTTGAGATAATTACCAGTTTGGAACATGCTGACGAATTGTTCGGGATTCATGTGGCTATTTAAAGAAGGTCAGCAATTGGAGCGGTTTGATAGAAGTTTTTGAGAAAATCAAATTGAGATAGGATGGATCAGAATCGCAGCAGCAATAAACAAAAAAAAAAAATTAATGCAATCAAAATTATTGCATGTAAATGGGCATACTACTGTAAGACCTGGTAAGGCATGTGTACCACTCGGTGATCACCAATAAAGTTTGGGTTAGACCTAGGTGATAGGGGGGATGTCGGGTTAACAATACCCCGAGTAAAAACTCTGAGGGTGGTAAGAGCTAGAGTGAGCAGGATTGTCTCACTTAGTAGGTTTGGTTGGAGTTAGTCAAGGAACCCCAAGTCAAGTTTAAGGG
The DNA here is from genome assembly GCA_000404065.3 of Pinus taeda. Classification (NCBI taxonomy): domain Eukaryota; kingdom Viridiplantae; phylum Streptophyta; class Pinopsida; order Pinales; family Pinaceae; genus Pinus; species Pinus taeda. The sequence continues at coordinate 180,928 of APFE030629349.1, forward strand.
GGAATATTGTTAGGTAAACTTGACTCAGGATAGAGTCAAAGTTGACCAAGTTAAAGAGTGATGGTTTTGGGGCACATGGTATTGTCCACCCATAATATTCTGCTAGTGGTATTATATATAATGGAGCTTATAAAAGGCTGGAAGGACTTCATTGTAATGCAAGGCCTAGAGGTGAGCGGTGAAGGCTTACTTGGCCGGATTGGCCAGGGTTTTGGCCAATGCTAATAAGATCTTATTAGGTTGGGTTTTTCCCCGGATTTGGGGTTTTCCCAGATAAACATTTGTGTTTATGTGTTTATGGTTGTTGCTGGTTATTTTTATATTTATTCCTCTCAGTAATTATTTATGTTATGCAGTAAATTTCTAACAACACAGAGGGAAATGCTTTATTTACGTGTGTAGATGATCTATGTTGTCATGTAATCAAAGTATGCTAAGTGTGTGATCATAGTCAATTTTCATCACAGTTCATCATCATCCCACACTTAGCTATTCTCGAAAAATATTCCTGACTAAGCAACTTAGCTTCACCGAGCCCTAACTGAACTGCGCACTATGCAATCTCAACTCTCTAAGATATGACCTTGCTGCTTGGAACTATGAAATGCCTAGTCCCTTTCCGCTAGGGTTGTTTCTCTATGAAATTATTGAGCCCAACTGCTAATCTTGACCCTTAGAATTGTGCAGTTGTGTCTCTTAGTCTGCCTTGAACTGCACACATCACATATTTAGCCCTCAAGATTTTCCCTGGCATGATGGAATGATAAAATGCACAAATTCCAAACCTCCCTTGGCATCCAAAACTCAACGAATGATTCTTTCTATGTTCTTTCCCTTAGTCGCACCCCACTGCCTCCAAAAATTGTGAATTTCTGTCCTTCAAGCATCCCTGAGCTGCGCATTGCACAGTATCAACATGCAAGCTCTCCCCATGATTATTGGAACTGCATAATGTGTAGTCATTGGGCCCCTATCACCAATATGTGATTTGTCCCAGACTCAATTCATGGATAAGAATGCATCATCTTACACTAGGGGGTTTTCAGATTGATGTCGTCCCATCATGAGTGAATTACAAGAAAAGGTAAACTATCAAGTCATGGTGAGATAATGAAGAAGGAGAAGAAGGAGTGAAGCTTGCCTAAACACTCTCTTGTAGCTAAACTCACAAGCGGATCAATCAAGAGAAAGAAAAGGGACACAAGTTTGCAACTACCATCCAAGACTAAATATCATTAAAGATTTTGCATCACCAAGCCATGAGGAGGTGAAGAGAAAGCATATCTAAGAAGACAAACAACACTCAGCAGCAACAATGACTTGAAATTTCCACATCACCAAGAAGTCCATGTCATCAGTGTCATGTCATGAGTGATCATATGACATGTCACTATTGTGGACCACGTATATTGTATTCAAATGTATTGTAAAGTGGAAGTTGAAAGGATACACATGGATATAGAGAGTCATGTAAGTTGAAAAGTCATATAAAGTCACACAATCATGAAGGTAGTCAAAGAGTCACAAAGGGGAAGCATCACCCATTTTTTATATATACCCCCTCATTATATGAGCATCAGACTTTTCACCTCGGCTCCTCCCGTAAGGCATTAGAGAGATCAACTAGTTCTTTGAGGAACAAGGAGTGGGTCCAATGTCCCACTATTGTGGTTAGTGATGTACATTTTAAACATGTGTGTTGGAATTTTTTCCCAATAACATAAGCCTCTAATGGAAACACATTCCTCATGCATGGACTATGAAATTGTAAGACTATACTATGGACATTTGTATTTCATATTTTCTTTCACATGTACTAAGATAGTTGAACTATTTCAGTTATTTTAGTGCTTATCTTATTAATAAGAATGTGTTTTAATGGTTGTTATTGCTTTCCCATCCTTGTGGAATATTCCGCAGGATATTAGACATATATTTCCCTATTTGTTAGTTGTAACAATCGTCGCATCCATTATTGACTATTCCACTGGATGTTAGACAGATCCTTCTGGTTCATGTGTGTCTCTTCCTAGGTGGTACTATTACCTCTCACTTAGAGGATCACTCCCCTCCCCCCTCCCTTTGCAGTAGAAGAACCTTGAAATAGTTGCAACTGCACACTCACTAAGCACACCTCCCTTTCTTTTTGAAGACACCATTGCATCCCTCTCTCACACTGACAGCTAGAGCCAAGGCTAATCTTTAAGTATTTGGAAACCGAGCCTTTACATTGTATGGGACTCCTACACCAAACGGTGTGAGGTCTTATTGGGACTTCATATCTGGGAGATCTCCTGAACATTGGCAGGTCTAACACCATCAACAGATACCAAGGCTTGCAATTATTATAAATATAGGTAGTCCAAGTAACATATGAAATGATTTTTTTGGCTTAATGCGTGGATATAATTACTGGCGATATTGTGATTCTTATTATTGAAAATGAAGTTTTGAATGCATAAATAGATTCAACACTCCTAGAATAGAGAGACACAAAGACATTATAAAGACATGGAGACTAAATAATGGAAGAAATGGTTTTTTTGGGCCAAAATTGGGCACTTTATAGTGATATTGTGATTTCTTGTTGTTTAAAATGCACTTTTAACTGAATAAATGGATTCAGCACCATGAAAAACCCCTAAGGCACTTGAAATTGGTAAATTAAATAGCTTAAACTTATGCTTCTTAAAAATATCTATCATATTTTGGATAAAATTGACCAAAAGCTATTCTCGAAAAATAATTATTTCAGACTACCTCATAAAGATATACTCATTAAGAACTTAAGAATGTCACATGTGAGAATTGAACTGTATATATATATATATATATATATATATATATATATATATATATATATATATATTGTATCTTGGAGGATCCTAATAGGTCACGTGACACGCAACTACTAGTAAACTTCTAAGGTTCAAAACTGAGGGAATTTGAGCCATCGATCTCTCAAATTTCTTACGACTCACATTACTTCAATCACCAATTTAGCTTCCCCCCTCATACTCTTTAATTATTTTAATTGTATTCCAAAACACATTAAATATGGCACACTATACCCATATATCAAAGGAAAAACTATTTCATAAATAATTCAATCTTCCCTTTGCCAAGGCATGAGCATTTATCAAAAATATATTTTGATAAAAAAGCCTCCTGAGAAAAGAAATTGTACTTTCTATTTTAGTGCAAAATTGAATATACATTCCAAAAATAAATTTACCTCATCATATTCAACTAATGAACTTCTTCAATACTATAATATTTTTTTTCCTATGTTTTAATAACCATTTTATAAACATTGAATTGATAAAGAATTTTTTCATTAATCTTGTTTAGGCAATCTTGAGCTCATTATGAACATATCTCTATTGAGAAAGAAGTTATAAGAAGAGAATTCTAATGAATCTATTTGTGATGTGTGAGATGTAAAGTAAATCTTACACATAGAATCTTAAGTATGTAGATGATTATGATAGAAATTGACATTTACATGCTTCAAAGTAATGATTCCATGAATGTTATGTTGGAATTGATGTGCATTATAGTGTTGCAGATGTGTTGTTGGTTCGTATTGATGTCAATCTGGTCGCTTGGGTTGTTGGTGTGTTTTAAGTTAGCATTTGTGTCAACCTGGTTGCTTGGATTGCGAGTGTGTTGGATATGCATGTGTATTTGTGGTTGCAGGTGGTTTTTGTATGGATGATGTGTAGATGGTTGTTGGAATGTATACTACTTGGACTAGCTTGGAGATGAGATGGATGGTCCTTGGCATTTCTACTAGCTTGGACTAGATTGGAAATAATGACGATCTCATTGATCATGTTACTACATACAGATGTTAGCGGATGCTTCAAGAGTTAGATTTTTGGAGCCTTGTTGATTGGTCTCTATGTCCCAAATTAGGTTTCTCATGTTGATGATGTTATAATTTGGGCTTAGAGAGGATCTGTATGTGTTAGTGGATGCTTGACATGGTTTTATAGGTGTTGGAGGATGTAAGACATGTTTGGGAGATGCATACTATTAGCAAATATGTTGTGGAGAAGTTTGATAGCTCAAATGTTTAGTTTGGTTGTTGGTTGGCATCCTAGCCAACCTAGTTTGACTTGTGATGATGTTAGCAATATTGTAGTGATTTGATGAAGTGTTGCAGAGGTGCTATAGAATTCTAGAGGTCCTACAAAATCTTGTCAAGCTCTGGTAGAAGTTTGAACAATTTCTGAACAAATTTGACTAAGTTTTTACCATCCTTAGCCCCACTAGCATGCATGTTGAGTCATGGTAGTGGTTGAAAGCTCCATATGCATTGATCCAAGCCTATGGGAGAGATTTAGGAATTCCAGTCACATGGAGGTTGTGTTATGGGAGCGGATGAGGTTTTTCATGAGTTTTTCTCTGCATTCCTTGCACTGCCAGGCTAATTTTGGTGTTGAGGTGATGTTATTGATTAGACATTTTCGACATATGGTCCGAAAAGTTTGTGGGCCCTCTATAAGTTGATAAAGGTTGAATATATCAAAGGGTTAGTAGATGTAGTGGTTTATTTGGTCAAGAAGCCTATATCAACCAAATATGAAGCATGTGAAAAGGATTTTTGAGTGATCCATAACCTGTAGTATTTACTAAGTTACTCAACACAGAACATTGATAAATAAAGGAAGGCTTTGAGTCTATTTGGTGGGTTTTTTGTGAGAGTATGAGAGAATTATATTGTTGGGGCATTGTGAGTCAGTAGAGATTGATGTAACTACTCACATTGTGTTGTGGATATATTTTAGAGTTGTGAATGTAGAATTCAGGGGTGAATTGAGTTGAAGAGTGGAGAAGAATTGGTAGTAGAGAGCAAATATTGTTGCGAGAAGAGAAGAAAAATCCATCTTCGGGAAAAGGTTTTGATTCATATTTGATGTGCATAATATGAAGTTATTAGGTTATTCATGTTGAGTATATTGAGAGCCTAGTATGAAATATTTATGAAAATCGGTTCGCATGAAGGAAGTGAAGGTGTGGACGCTTCAATATAGATAATAATTTACCATTTAGTAGTAGAAATTTTTTTCTCCATCCATTAGGAGTTGGATAGTCCAATGGTAGTTGGGTGAGGATCATTGATCGGGGGAGCTTCCAATGGATGGTAGTTCGTAGATCCACGAGAGAATTACATTTTTGAATTGATAGATTCCAGCATACTGTAGAGGAATCCATGTCTTCTAACTTATGGGTGTAAGCTAATCCATGTGCAATTTGTTCAACAGATTAATAAAATAATTGGGTAGCACAATAACAGCGGGGTGGTTTTTTCCCAAAAGGGTTTCCACTAGAAATATTTGTGATGTTATGTGTGTATGTTGTGTTTCTCATTATTGTTATGATTTGAGTTTATTGTTTCTTACATGTTTTGATGAACTAATGTTGTGGATGTGCATGGATATTTGAGTTTGTGGAAAAACTTTAAATTGGTCAAAATATATATAAAGGCCATCAGTACTGACTCACCCCCCATCTCAACACTGACCATTGTTTCCAACAATTAGTATCAGAGCTAGTGATATTCAGTAAAGCTTGACCACTTGGAGAGTAGATTGTGGATTATGGCCAAAAGCAAGAGGAGGATGTCTCAAAAGCTAATGAATTTGAAGAAGGAAGAAAATCAGTCCCCTACAAAAGAAGCTGTAAATTTTGAAATCTCCACCAAATCAGATGTGCCACGAGGTAATATGTTGAAAGAATTTTTTAATTACAATTATGATGATTCTATTGAGGTTGATAGTCAAGATGAGAAGAGTATTCTTGTCATTAAGGATGCATATGAATAAAAAATGGTTGTGATCAAGAAATTAGTTGATTATGTAGATAAACTAACAGTTGCATATAGAGATCATAAGAAAATGTCGAAGATTTGTGATGAGAAGGACAAAAATATCAAGGAGGAGCTCACTACCTTGAGAAACTAGCTGATGGATTCAAAAACAAAACGAACAAATAATGTGCTTCAAGAAAAAGGAAAAGAAAGATTATGTAGAAGACTTGAAAATGTAGTAGAAAATTTGAGAAAGAAGATTGAGAAAAAGACCAACAGCTTGAAAAAATTAAGAGCATCATAAGAGAGAGAAAAAATATCTCTAATATTCAAAGAGGAGATGCAAGTTTAGATGTAAGAAAAATTAACAAGATGTATTCAAATAATCCTACAACGAAATTTGTGAGAAGCCATGAAAATGTTAAAGAAAAGAGGCAACAATTTCATCAACAACAAAGGAGAGATTCAAAAGTCTATTCTATGCCAATAAAACCATTCACTCATAGACTTGATAATAGCAAAGTTCAAAGAAGAAATCAAAATTCATTCTCTCCTTTGATGAATGAGATTGAGAGTTTCAATTGTCATTATTTTGGACATATAGCATCTTTTTGTAGGACCCAATTGGACACATCCATGCAATAGTTTGGAAAAAAAATAATGAGATCTTCCTTTAGGTATACAATTTTACTTAATGGTTTATGTTATGGTTGTGACCTTTTTTTCCATAAGGCCATTGATTATCATTCAAGTATGATAAATTGGAAATCTAGCATGAGGAACAAAAAAGTTGATCCTTTGGCTTCTTATCTTGGTCATGTAGAATGTTTTGTGTGTCACAAATTTGGACACATGGCTAAGGATCTCATGATTCCTAGATCCATGAGAATGGTTGTACAAAAGAAAAAACCAAAGAAACATGCACAACAAAGGAACCAATCAGGAGCTATGTGGAAGAAAAGAAAAAGGAGGAAAAATTAGGCAAGTGTGGTATTTCTCTCTATTCACGTGATGAGGATGATAAATGGTATATTGATAGTGGATGTTCACATCATATGTCAGGAGATAGACACAAGTTTTACTTCTTGAAGAAAACCAAAAGTGGTCATGTTGTTTTTGAAGGAAGTGAACCAACAAGAGTATTGTGAAGTGGCAATGACAACCTTGGTGAAAAGATGACCAATGTTGAAGATGTATGGCTTATTTAGGGTCTAAAGCACACTATTCCAAGTGTGAGCCAAATGGTTGATGGAGGTAAGGAAGTGCTCTTCAACTCCAAAGGTTTCTTCATTAGGAAAGAAGGATCAAAGAGGGTAATTGAAAATGGAGTCAAGACCCTAAATAATGTGTGTGTGTTGAAGGAAAGAGTGAAAAGTAAGAAGAGACCAAGAGAATAATCTTCCTCGTCAAATTCAGAGTAAAAGAGATCAACACATTTTGCAGTCCGCTCTTGCATGTTAGAACTTTTAGACTGCAAAATGGATGTGAGGCCTTCATAGGTTGAGGGGGAGTATATGGCACTTTTTGTTTTTTGCATGCAATAAATTTGTGGTCATATTGGTGCTTATCTCTTTCATTATGTTTTTCTTGATGATATATTTTTGCTATTGTTGTTTTCTTTGCTAAGGTGTGATCAAGAGGAGAGATGGCACATGTTCAGGGGGAGCACTTTATATGCTTCCAATATTTCGATGGAATTATGGCTCCTTGGAGGAGTTGGATATACATCTCATGCTATGTGATCATCAGTTACATATGTTTATTTTTTTACCATGAACGGATTATACGATTTATATATAAGTTGACATGTAGTTAGCTTGCATCATGAATTTTGTTTGACGATTTTATGCATGTGTTGATGCCACGGAGATTAGTATGATGATGGTACATGATGCTCATAATTTTTAATATGGTCGCTGATGTGATGTTTCTTCTATTGTTACCTCCTTGCTTCTATCAGTTTTTTTTATCTTTTAGAGGATTATGCTTCATATGATTGTTATTGTTGTTCTCATGCAAAGATATAGAGGGATGACATATTGAGTTGATTGGTATATTTCTAATTCATGATGTTGATATATGTTGTTGGTTCATGATGCTACTGATGCATACTATTTTCGAGCTACTATGTATTTTATGGAATATTAGTTACTACTGCTGGAATATTGATTCATGGTTGATAATTTGGAGAGGATGATACATGTCTCTTATGTGATTTATATTAACTTTATCTTGCTTCCAAAAAGAGGACATGTGGTTGATCATATTCTCTATGTACTTGGATTTTGACATTGTATTAGACATGAAATGATGACAGGATTGTGATGATAGACATGTACAAGAGAGTCTCACTCTTGTATGTTTCATGCATAGCGTTGAGAGTCATGTTTGGCATATGTCACATAATGAGTCATGAGAGTTGGTGCAACTATGTAAGGGTTATTAGTAATGTCAGTACAACCATGTATTTCATGTATTATTCATGTATACTCTCATACTTATCATGAAGAGACTATATAGAGTTTGTATACATCGAGAGAGAGTCATGTGAGTCATAATTGAACCATATATGGGCTTATTGATGTAATTGTGCAACCATGTATCATTAGCTTTGTAGGCATGAAATAAGCCTATGAGGCCATGTCCTTTGTTGCATATCCTTTGGTCATAGTCATTGGTCCATGTGGAGTAGCCTCTTGCATATGGCATGGAGGCATTGACGACTATGTACATCAGTTTACATTTAGCCGTGGAGATCCTTGTGTTACATAGTAATTTGTCACCATTGGTCACCGTCCCTGTTACCCCTGTTTTCGTACATTGGAGGATACATTCCAGGACCTGTGAGAAGTGACATAGCCTAAAAACACTTGCATTATGTTCCCCTGAGTATGTACTTCATGTTCCCTGAAGACACCTTCTGCAAATTATCCCTGAAAAGTGCCCTTTTTCCATTGGCGCAGGTACACAGTGTCTTATCCGCGCCAATCACTGAGATCCTCAAAAAGGGGCGCGCCCATTGGCGCTCTGTCCTAGAACAACACTCGCGCCAACTAAGTTTGGTAATGATTTTTGGCAAACGCGCACCCATATGTTTTTTCCTTTCAGATCATGAAGTCTTTTGAGGGAAAAAAATCCATCTGATAGAGGTCGAGAGTCATCATCTATCCTTGACATCTATCCTCAGTAGCTTTTCGGAGATAATGTCGATCCATAATGGGCGTCCTGGTGCATTGAATCTTCCTCCCTTCTCCATTTATAAAAGTCTATCCTCATGCATTAGACAAGCTAGTTCAGGGAGTTCTGGAGTTCGCTAGTTCTGGAGTAATGCTAGTTGTGATTATGCTTGTCTGGAGTGATAGTAAGAGTCTTGAAGCATAGGGAGTTTATGCTGCCGGAATCCTGAGAGAGAGAAGGTCTATTGCAAGGCATACATAGCTTCTCGCCCAGCCAGAGAATAGGTTCAACGTCAAAACCTTGGTTGTATCTTTCTCTGCCTATTATTCATTAATAAACGACTGCTATTATGGTTCCAATCTCATTGTCTATTATGATGTTTGATTTATTTCCTTTTTGATTGAAATATAGTTGTACTTTGGTGGATTTTATGCTTGTAGTTGTCTCGGTCTTTGCATGTGCAGGTGTCCGTTCGCGAGGATCGCTAGGATTGTGACCTGCTGAAGCAAGGGAGCTGGAGGGTCAACTCTACTTCGACATTTGCGTTGGATTCCAGGTTGGTCTTCGTAATCCACCTTTTAGTATACAACTAGGAACTTGCATAGCAGCGTGAATCGATTGTTGCTAGACCCATTTTGGGCTAGTGGGATTGCCTCTGTCCGCAGAGGGGATTTACCTGTTTAACAATTTGGCGACTCCACTGGGGAGAAGCTATTTGGAGTTTGTCTTGCATGTTATTTTTCTCTTGCTTGCCTGAGTTAATGAGCTTTCTGGGTCAGTTTTAAAATTGTTATTTGCTGTTTGATACTTCTGAGCACTGTTGGCCCGACCCTGGTTTGTCTCGTTTATTTTTTTGGGTTAGAAAACATGGTTGACGCGTTTTTTCCTTTGACAGTTGCGCCAGTTGGTGCATGTTGCACAACAGGAACTCGCGCCAATTCCTGAATAGCACAAGTTGCAGACTCACAGTCGCGCCAGCTCTGTGAATTTTTCCAGTTTGTTAGTTGAAAGCTCCTTAAACTCGGATTTTTGTTTTTCTATATCTTTTGCAGCATCTGGAAGTGTGTTAGACCTTTGTGTGATTGGTTATTACTTTTATCCTTCAGCTGTTTTCTTATTTATATCGATTTTGTATCCTAGCTCTAGAACACCTAGTGGCTTTGCATGTCGAGCCTTCTGTGGGAAGTTGTGGTTTGATAATCCAGTCAACTTTTTGGTTGTTTTCCGCACTCATCTAGTGGTTGTGAAAGTTTGGTATTCTATGCTTCGAGTGATTCACTTCTAGCTTGTTTGGATTTTGCTTGACTTCATCTGAACTTAGATCACATGGTTCATTGAAAGTCTTTGTTTTTTTCCTTGCTTTGACAGGTCATCTTGATTTGCACTTGATTGGTTCTTAAATTACATTAGAATCATCTTGTGTTTGAGAATTCTCTTGCATAGATCACACTTGCATAATTAGAATTCTCATTTGTGCATGGATTACGTTTGCACACTTTTCAAGTGAATTGTGCATAAATTACAATTGCATAGATTACCTTTACCCTTTGGGTGTTTGCCTTCTTCTATCGATTTCACATTTCTAGCCCTAGGGCATCTAGTGGCTTTGTGTGCCGAGCCTCCCTTAGGTGTTTTTGGTCTTCTTTTGGGTCAGTCGACTCTCTAATTGCTCCCTTGCATTTGCTCGGTGATTGTTGAAGTGTTTTGGTTGTGTTCCAAGCGATTGCCTTCCTCCTTTGGAATTTTTTTTGTCTTGTTGAGCTTAGATCACATAGCTCATAAACTTTAGTCTTTCCTTTGATTTGGAAAACTGCTTTGGTATCTTGGGGACTTTGTTGTCTTTTCATCGAGTGATTTTACTCCTTTTGCTTGATGTAGCTATCTCTCAAAATCATTTTAAGTGCTTTGTGCCATTGGAAAGAAAATCAAACTAGTATCTTTTGCATGTAATAGTTAAAAGGAAAAGAACATTTCATTGATTTGTGTTTTCAAAAGAAAAAGTTTCGTTTCCTTGCCACTATTTGCATTAGGTTGTTTGATTGCTCGAATTCGTTTTGTTTGATTGAAAAATTCCTAACCTTCTCATAGTTAGAATTCATCGAACGAAATGATGTTCTTTGGCATGTAGTTTGCATCTAAGTAATTCTGAGAGATCATACGGTAGGACCTGAAATCAAAACTTAATTCAAGATCAACCGTAAAATGAATTGAATAAAATTAAAAATGCATTGGAACTTAACGCAAATATCTAGAGGTCTAGGTTAGAGACGTGCTCCGGCGTCGTTAAACCTAGTCACTCTTGTTTTCGCATTAAGGTTGGGTGATTCCTCCTAGTGTGATTCAATTGTGGTCTAGCACGGATTTGGGCTCCCACGTACCGTCACGTATATATGGGGAGACTCCACTAGGTTTGCATCCTTTATCCATAGGAAGCCGAGTCTCGCGCCTTGTGAACTGTAACGCACTGAACACAGCATTCGGGAAGATTGACTGCAGTATGGAAAGTCCTTGGTTCTCATACGATTGCCAAGGTGTATAAGCAGTTTTACAGATTGCTTGGTAAACCTTTTCCTTAGAATCTCCAGAGTAGTCACTTTTGATCCTTTTCGGACTCCCTAAAAGAAAAGGTGTAAGTGAGCGTCTTGTCACTTCGTGCTCATTAAACATTCGAAGGAGACTAGAGTCATCTTTTCGTCCTTTTCTTGACTCTCGAAACATGAAAAGGCCAAGTTCAGTTCCTGCGTCTTAAAAATTTATTTGGCCTCGATAACATTACCTGGTTAGATCTTCTGTGCGTTAGTTTGAGTAGGATTCTTTTTGCTATGGCAACTTTTCCAGGGTTCACCAACCCAAGTTCCCCTCCTGACGGGAATCCTAGTCATTTCCCTCCTCTTGGGAATGTTGGTGCACCTTATATGGCGACGTTATCCCTTTTGGGGTTAACTGTTGGTTGCCTATTTGGTTGTTTTCAACCTCCTTGGTCCCTACCGTGTCGGCTGATACTCCATCAGTCCCTCCACCTGAACAACATCATGTTGAACCTAAGCTGGACCTCTCCCCTTCGACACCTACTTCTACGCCTTCTTCTCGCACTTCGCCTGATGAAAGTCTCAATTCAAATAACCAGGTGGCTAAGAAGAAGAAGAAGAAGAGCAAGAAGAAGAAGTCTCCTAAGGGAGAGGCTACAAGCACAACTGTTTCTCCCTCAAGTACACCTGAAGTCGGGCCCCCTTCCGCTCCCCTGCGGAAGGTTAAGTTTCCTTATCGATTATGCAAGGAGGACCATCTTCTTTGCGATTGCCCTGGCATTCCCAGGGTACTAGAAATATGGTCTCGCAATCTGGCCCACCCCTCATCGTCCTCTGAGGCTCACGGTGATGCTACCTCATCAGTTGGGAATGGCAAGGGAAAAGGGAAGATTCGAATCCCTTATAGACTTTGTGAAGGCAATCATCCCCTTCACCTTTGTCCGCTCATGGATAAAGCCTCCGCTGTTTTGGAAAGTCTCCCAGCTCCCTCGCCCCAACTCCCCGTTGGATATCGACGCCTTTCTGCAGCTGCAGATCATTCGCCTCCCGACAATGAGATTAGTTTACATTCTGCTCTTGTCCATGCCCCTCTTCTCGAACCTGGCTGTGCCCAGCCTGTTCCAGACCAACCATTGGTCGGAAAGAGTGTCGGCTGGAGTTCACCTCCTGTCGATCACTCTATTTCGGAAGAGAAAAATTCCCATGTTCTTCTCGTCTAATCGAATTCTCCTGAGCTTGATAATGGTTTTCCCATCCCAGCCTCTCCGGAGAATTCCGATTCGGTCCCTCCCAAGCAGGGGGCAACCATATGGTTCCCCCACCAAGTAGTTCGGTCGTTTCCTTCAATTGGAGTCGTTTGACTACCCCTCCCCTTCCATCCCATGTGCCTTTCTGGGTCACTGCCTATGCCTCCCATATGGCACTGCCTGGCACTGTGTTAGATGAAGGAGCATCAGTTAGTCTTATGCCTGTTACTACTTGGCAGGTTTTGGGTTCCCCATCTCTTGTACCTGTCGCACCGAATCTCACCGCTTTTGACGGTGGAACGAGTCAACCATTAAGGATCCTTCCAAAGTTCCCCATCACTTTGGGAGGCAAGACTGTCAATATAGACGTCTCAGTTACCCAAGGTTCTTTAGACTTCAGTCTTCTCCTTGGTCGTGACTATGTGTATGCCATGGGAGCCCTTG
>APFE030629353.1:662-13215 GCA_000404065.3 Pinus taeda
ACATTAGTAATCCCTATATAGTAAATATTATATTAAACTCTATATTATAAACTCTTATATATAAACCCTAATATTATAAACCATATATATGAAACAACCAATATTATAAGCACTAATATTAAACCCAATATTATAAGTCCTAATATTAAGCCCAATATTTTAGGCCCCATTATTATAACCTCAAATGTTATAACCCATGTAAATGTGGTCAAATAGTTTTGTAATGTCACATTATGGAGAAACTACAACAACCAATGTAGACTATAACTAAATATGGTTAATATAGACCGTTGTCGTTATTATTTATTATTTTAAAAAAATTATTGTTTCTCCTATAATTCATTTTTTTTATTTTATATGGTGAGTTAAAGTAAAGAAAATAAAAAACAAAAAAAATACTTTTTAGTGTGAGGAATATATGTAATTCCTCCATTGAGCCTAGATGTAATGCCTATAATATGCTATAAATGTGTAATGTAATATAATGTAAACATTTTAACTAAATGAAAATAAAATAAAATAACAAAATAAAAATAACCCTATAAAAAATAAACAATAAAAATGAAAATAACCCATGGTTTCAAGAATCCATGATATTGAGCCATGGTATTCATGTGGAATATAACCTATTTCAGGTGTAAATTAAACTAGCCTATATCAATCTTAGTTTGATGTTAAATTTAGATACATAATTAGCTTTAGAAAATGATGGCATTGCCGGAAATATTAGGAAAATTTTAATTATTACGTTTTATCTAATATGTTTTCCTACCTCCATCCACTTTTTACTAGGTTATATAAGGTAAAATATAAAATTATAATATTACATTTCACCCGATATTTCCACTCAACTTGTCTACTTATTGTAATTTTTCTTTATATTTGAAGTTTGAAAGTAAACAAACTCCACTATCAAATTAGTAGGAGCCAAGGGAAATATTACCTAAAATGTAATATTTAGGCAAGGTGTGATGGAAAATATTGGGTAAAATGTAATAATACTAGAATTTCACTAGATGTTGCAAAGGAAATGTCATCAATAGCATATGGAAGAAAAGCATATATGAAGAGAGATGTGATATGTTATTGTGATTTAAATATACCCTAGATGTATTTTCCAGTGGGAATTTTTCATTTTGGTCTTGATTTGAGTGTTAAAAATACTTTGGACATTAAAAGTATCTTATCTTTATCTTATCTCATGACCTTTATTTGAGTGATCTTACCAATTTTCATAGACTCAATCTAATCATTTATGTATTATGGTGGATATATATTGTCACATTGATATTATATATGTTATCTAAGGGTTTTTATTGCATTAAACCTGATTTTGTTGGCAAGTATTTAGATAAAACTTAGTTATTACCATTGATCCTTTTTTAGGAATTCAAAACTCACTTTGAATGAGTGATTATTCAATGTGTGGTTAATCAAATATGAATAGATTATTCATTTTTGCATTATGGCGGTGAATGTTAATGATTGAAATTGTATCACTAACAGACAATTGATATATAAATGCACTAGTGTTGTTCTTTATTCTTATTGATTCATATGATGAACCTTTTGTTAGGTATTTTTTGAAAATTCAAGTAGGCTCTCAAAGTTTTAACTACTTGCCCATCTGTGATTAATTAGTATTCACTATATACAATATCTATTGTAAACCTAACACAAAATCTTTATACTAAAAAAATTAATGTAAAAATAAATAGATAACAAAAATGCTTGCAAAAAATGCTACCAACCATTGAACATTTATTTACTAACACTCATGTAGCGACTATTTTACAAGCATGAAATTTGGCAATGTAAGAGGAAACTATAATGGCCAAAGAAAATAACTAAGGGAGGGAAGAAAACGGTAATCTTTGCACAATGCACATCCAACATCTCAAGTTTAATCACATTTGATGTAGGCATGTTCCACATAATAGAAGCCTTCATAATATGGGAAAAGGTTATTTGTAACCTTAAAAAGTGTTAAAAGTGTTCATACAGGGATGTAAGAGATACATCATCAAGGCACAATATAAGAAAAGTTGTGAACAACCAAAGCTACAAATTGAATTGTATATCATGTTTTTAATTAATATTTAAAAAAAATTAAAATTGATGCAGGAGCATCTAACCTATTGTATCATGTTTATTAAATGAGTTAATTCTCCCAGTTAGGATTTAATTATTTAAGTATTTTTCCTATAGTTTTAAGAGAGAATGAGAATTTTCCTATAGTTTTAAGAGAGAATGAGAATTAGCATAAATAGGAGAAAGTTTGAGAGTATTTTGGAAGAGGTGAGATATTTGAGGGTTAGTTATATCTTATCTAGAGATAAGGGATTAAGTGAGGGTTTTTATCGATCATGAAAGATAGTGTGGGTGTTTGTTTAAGATCTAGAACCTACTTTGGGTTCAGATCCACTTGTATAAATCTAAGTGAGACTTGTGTAAATCTAGGTGAGCCCATAAGACATATAAGTGAAATAGTGTAAGAGAAAGGAATGAGTGGCCACTCAAGCCAAGAATTCTCTTTAAATATTTATTTATTAAGAAATTATTTCTAAGATTTTATAAGCATGTGTATGGTGTGGATTTCAGCTTTATGTTGTGTATTAATTATTAATTTATAAGCTGTGTTTCCTGCGCCATCATTTTTGATATCATAGCCATTGAATGTTATTATATCATTGAATTGTTCGAGTGATTAACTGAAATAGTTGCCTATATGCTATTGATATTAGCGCAGTAGTTACGAGGGTCATTTGGACCTGCAACAATGTGATGAATTGTGAATTGTTATAGTGTAGATTTGCAGGTTTTGCACTGTTTGTTGAGCCCTTGTTGAGCCCGTGAAGAGACTACGTAGACGTTTACCTTCATTGTATGTGAGATCCGGGAGGAGATTGCATGGAGCCTATCCTTACCTGCATGGAGTGAAGTTGTGGAGCGTTAAAAAAAATTATGATCTGAAGCATGAAACCTGTGGAAACTTGTTTTTGTGACCATTGGGGACATGAGACCTGCGTGCCTTGGAGACTTGCAGATCTACGTTACTCGGGATAAAATTGCATTGAAGATGGGAGGGTGTTGATCAAATGAATGGAAGAGGTGGGAGAGTGTCACAAATGTTGATGATGGAGACTATGTGGAAGTGGATGGACCAGATTGCGAGGTAATTGCAGTTGTATTACCTATGGACGGGAGTAAAATGACTACATTTTTCCCAAAGGTAGCCATCACTTCTTTCTCCAAAATTCGAGGTTAAAAAAGAGAAATTTCAGAGACCAGAAGAGTCTACTAATTTTCTTGTTTCCATGGATATCAAAGTAAAGAATGAGATTGTGACATCTTGACTTGTCATGTGAAAATTCATGTAGATTGTGACCCGTTGACTTGTTGTGGAAAACTTTAGCATGAAGGTTGCTTGTAATAATTTGAGAGGAGCAACATAATATTTTTTTTCTTTTCGCCATTTACGAATACCTGCAAATTACGATCCACGTACCAAAGCATGCATTGAAGATCTACTATAAATATGTGTAGAGACTTATGCGGAATAAAGAGCGATGGTTTTGTTTGGCATAGTTGTGCATATTAGCTGAAGTTTAACAGAGGATTAATTTGATAGACTACATGGTCAGACAAAGGCACAACTAGGAGCATTGTCGTGTCAGGTCCAATTTGAATGCGATGAAAGAGTGAGACCTATCATGTGACTACATGCGCAGCATGAAGACTTGCATTGAAAACATTATTATCATTTTTGTTGAAAGCGTTATTTGAGGTCTGTGTGAAATCATGAGCTTGCGTGGTTTGGGTACATCTAAGCGAAAGACAAGAATTTATGATTAAATAAGTTACATAATTCTTTTACATGCTTAAATTATAAGCTTTAAAAAAGAGAGAAACGTGTAAATCACTTTTTATAAAGTGACTTTATAAAACATTAAATTATTTTAATATAAAGCATGTGAAAGTATTGTATGGAGTGATAAGGTGTGTTTAATTTGAGAGGTAATTAATATTGGATGAGAGAGACTGGGTTGTGGTGAGATTTTAACGTCAAATTGATGGTTTGTGAAGTTTTTTCGGGGTCAGAATAAAATTATGGTCACAAGTTCTTATATAGAGGGTTCTTATACAGAGGTGAGTTAAAATATTTAAACGGAAATTGAAAAAGTAAAGTTAGAAATCTTAGTTCATGGATGGAAGAAAGAATATAAATAATTTGACATGTAGAAATTGTGTAGTAATAGAGTGTCACGTTTCCAATCTTTTTTTCTTTTATTGGGCGGGTGCGGCACTACCTACGTTCTATCAGAACGTATATGGACTACGCCTTCGTCTTTCAACACTCAATTCTGTTCACCGAATTAGTGTAACTGCAATCTTTAACCATAAATTAAACGAACCATAAACACATAACTTCACAACCGAACAACAATTATAATAATTCCATTAATTATAATTCAGATTCAATTATAACAGCAATACGTTTATCACTTAAGACAGAACCGAACAATAACACAATTATACGGGAGGGGCAACTCCCAACCAAGTGTACCCTCGTTCTTTTATTAACTTGACAAGTTCTTTTACAAAGTCGTGCGCCCGCGGCCAACACGAACTATAACAGGCCCGTGGCCAATTTACAATTATAACAGAACTGTGGCCAATTTACAATCACCGAATCGTTACAATGTCGAGCGCATCGCATGCGCCCTCCGTTGCCAAGACCGGCAATGAATCCACAGTTCGCAACTGCGTTTTCCCGACCCCCTGTTCCGCCTCTATCACCGAGCCTTCGTTTTACATACTGCGCTGCTTCTGCGCCAAGTTCAAATGTGCTCTTTTTAGAGACTCTAGAGAGATCGAACTTCCTTGATCGAATGATCACTCTTTGTTCGAATTGCTTTCCAAATGACAAGTGCGCTGCCTTTATATAGGCTCCACCGCCAATTCGGGTAGGGGTGTCGGTCTGCCAAGCCGACCCCCAAATACATAAACACTCGCCCACTTTATTCCAAGGCCGACGCGTTTAATGGTTGAATAGTTGTGTCTCTCCTCTTTGGCGGGTCGACCCTTGTCGCACAAGGCCGCCCACGCCAAAGGGATATAAGTCTGCCACACATTGCGCGCTCGTCCAACCCGCGTGTGCGCCATCCCATTGCCGAACCGCTCCACCTCGTGTTGCTGTTGCTCGCTCGCTGATGTCGCCCACCGGTCGTTCGGCGTACCTCCGTGTGCCATCGTTTGTCGCTGCCCATGCCTTCGCACATCGTTTACCCGGGCGGGTGGGCGCGTCTTCGTGCAGCCCTCCGCCCTTCGTTCGGATGCCCGCCCGTTCTTCGCTCGATCGTTTATCCTGTGTGTTCGAGGCGGTCGTCGCACGACCCGCCTCTGCTGCCCGTGTGTTGCTGCGCCTCACCGGTTGTGTTAACTCGTTCCAACGCCCGTCCGTCCTTCCAATCGATCGTCCACTGTTCGGGGTGGTCGTCGCACGACCCGCCCCTGTTGCCCGTGTGAGTTCGCACGCTGCGTCTCATCGGTTCTGTTTGCCCGTTCGTTCGACCCGCTGTCCACCCGAGTCCTGAACGGTTTCCGCCACAGGTCACCCGTGCGCGTTTCGTTCCGATGATGACTTCGTTCAGGGCGTTCGCCCCTCGGGCGCGGGTCGCCCTCGTGCCACCCTCCCGTTATGTGCGTGCCCATCAACCATCACTTGTGTTTTGTGTGCCTCGCCCGGCGCCCGGGTCGTGCACTTTGCCGGATGAAGGCCTGTCCGC
Source organism: Pinus taeda (assembly GCA_000404065.3). Classification (NCBI taxonomy): domain Eukaryota; kingdom Viridiplantae; phylum Streptophyta; class Pinopsida; order Pinales; family Pinaceae; genus Pinus; species Pinus taeda. The sequence continues at coordinate 6,452 of APFE030629353.1, forward strand.
CCGTCGTGTGGGTCGCCTGCCCGTCGTGCGGAGCGCCCGATTCCTCAGGGCATAACATCCTCCCCCACGCTAAGACGTTGTCGTCCCGACAACATTCCGTCCTGGCGGTCTCCCACTGAATTCTGCCGGCAACCAATATGTAGCCTCATCCGCGATGATCTCCATTCGGCCACCGAACTGTATATGTAAAGGAGCAAGTGTCACACATCTTAGTTATGTGCCCACACTTGCTTTTTTGATCCCCTGCCCAGGTTCATGGGAACCCCCATTTCTCTGTTGCACGTGGGACCATCACACCTGCCCAATCACCTTGCGGGCTCACTGCCTTGAGCAGCCAATAATGAGCCCAGCCTCCCATATCAACTAAGAAGGTAGAAAGGCCAGGAAGTTTCCTCCTTGACTTTCGTCCACCCATGTGTCAGATTGATGTTGTGTCCTTAGGTATGTGTGCACAACTTCAATCTCTTCTTTACTGCACCCAAGTTCTCCTAACTTGTCTTTCGTTAGCTAAAAGTCGTATATGCCCATGGCATATCTACAAAAATCTATTATCCCCGTCGGGTCCCTTCCTTCATAACCTTCGTCCTTACTTGCCTTCGAAGTGGTGCTCGGACCTAGTTCGTGCGCAACCTCCTCGCGAAGATTGTTAGTGGGAGGCATCCCTAACAAGTCTCTCCAAGAACGGGAGACCTTCCCCTTACCCCGCTCGTCCTTCTTCCCTTTTTTGGCAATAAAGTCTATGAGTTTCTGTTCTTGTGCGGTTTGGACTATATTCCCAAGTCTCCTTTGTCCCACATCCGTATGTTTCACATTCGGGTCCTTGGGATATAATATCACAGATGTCATCCTCGGTCTGTACCCCAAACAGCTTCTTCTACTCATAGGTACCATCATGCTTTTACCTTCGGCGGTGATTAAGAGGAGGTCCCGGTCCATCATCGGTATGGCCTGTGCAAGTCTCATGAATTCTAGCCCCAGCACCATCGAATGATCATCCATGTCTACGACCCTCAAATCCAGCGTCCCGAACCATGATCCAACCCTTATCTGAGCATCTTTTAACAGTCCATCAATAGCTTTGATAGGGGAGTTAACCGCTTTGAAGGCGCTGCTCTCCCTCTCCATTTTTGTTTTCTTCCCAAAATATCTCACGGTCTTCCTACTCACGAAGCTATGAGTAGCTCCCGTATCGATCAAGGCCGCCAGCCTTTTGTCGTGCACGGTCACGTCCACAAAACTCAACTTCAAGGAACCATCTTCCTTTTTCGGTTTGGTCTTGCGCCTGATCTCTGCAATTTGCTTAAAAAAGTCGTCTTCAGAGGTGTCGATGGGTTCATGCTCCTTCTCGACATTCCTCTTAAGGTACCTTACTTCACTTTTTTTGCCCGGGGAGCTCGGCCTTGGTGCTTCTTGCTTTGCCCCAAGCTTTCCCTCCACCGTGTTTTGTTCAAATGTGTTTCCAAATGGCTCATCAACCAAGTTCATGGAGCTAAGCTTCCGGAGGTCCTCAGGGTTTTCCCAGTAGTGAGCTTCCAACTTGTCGATATAATCGAGTTCTTCTTGTTCGATCACGACCAACTTCTTTCCAAGAAGTTTCTTCTTTATTTCTTCCTCGATTTGCTTGACCTTTTGTTCTTCTTTAGATCTTTCCTTCCTTAACCGAACTCTTTCATCGAAGAGCTCTTGGAGACCCAAGTTATTCTGGTGGATCTCTCCATCAACCTTCTCGAGCTCAACACTTGTTGAACTTTCGCAGTGACTCCCGAGTCCTTCCAGCTCTTTCCTAAGTTTCGTACAGCCCTCCTGAATCTTCATGTTTTCGGCCCGCATCGCAACCCAGTTAGAACCCCACCTCACCATGTGCTCCAATATCTCGTACCGAAGTGCCTTGACTGCGCTGTGGTCACTGTCGACCATCATCTCATTGCTGTCAAACCTCTCCATATCTCTGCGGATATCTACCCCAGACCAGGCAGATTCACCTTCAATTTTTGCTTGGATGTCCAAGCTTCCACGAACAATCTGTTCAACCAGTCCTCAACCGATGTTTCCACACCTGTCAACTTGTGCGAACGATCTGTTTACCAGCTCCAACCGAGCTCTGATACCATTTGTCACGAAGTGCAGATGTGTATCAACTTCACGCTTCAACCCCAGCACCAGCTCCACGGCACCTTTGTTCAAGTCTTCACGAGCAACCTTTGCTCTGATACCATCTGTCACACCCCCAATCTTTTTTTCTTTTATTGGGCGGGTGCGGCACCACCATACGTTCTATCAAAACGTATATGGACTACGCCTTCGTCTTTCAACACTCAATTCTGTTCACCGAATTAGTGTAACTGCAATCTTTAACCATAAATTAAACGAACCATAAACACATAACTTCACAACCGAACAATAATTATAATAATTCCATTAATTATAATTCAGATTCAATTATAACAGCAATACGTTTATCACTTAAGATAGAACCGAACAATAACACAATTATACGGGAGGGGCAACTCACAACCAAGTGCGCCCTCGTTCTTTTATTAACTTGACAAGTTCTTTTACAAAGTCGTGCGCCCGCGGCCAACACGAACTATAACAGGCCCGTGGCCAATTTACAATTATAACAGGCCTGCGGCCAATTTACAATCACCGACTTGTTACAATGTCGAGCGCATCGCATGCGCCCTCCGTTTCCAAGACCGACAATGAATCCACAGTTCGCAACTGCGTTTTCCCGACCCCCTGTTCCGCCTCTATCACCGAGCCTTCGTCTCACATACTGCGCTGCTTCTGCGCCAAGTTCAACTGCCCTCTTTTTAGAGACTCTAGAGAGATCGAACTTCCTTGATCGAATGATCACTCTTTGTTTGAATTGCTTTCTAAATGACAAGTGCGCTGCCTTTATATAGGCTCCACCGCCAATTCGGGTAGGGGTGTCGGTCTGCCAAGCCGACCCCCAAATACATAAACACTCGCCCACTTTATTCCAAGGCCGACGCGTTTAATGGTTGAATAGTTGTGTCTCTCCTCTTTGGCGGGTCGACCCTTGTCGCACAAGGCCGCCCACGCCAAAGGGATATAAGTCTGCCACACATTGCGCGCTCGTCCAACCCAACCTGTGTGCGCACCATCCATCTCTGAACCGCTCCACCTCGTGTCGCTGTGCTCGCTCGCTGATGTCGCCCCTCGGTCGTTCGGCGGTCCGTGTGTGTCAACCCGTGCCTTCGCACGTCGTTCGTTCGGGCGGGCGGGCGCACCTTCGTGCAGCGCTCCGCCCTCCGTTCGGAACCCGCTGCTCTTCACTCGGTCGTTTCCTGTGTTGTTTGTTCGGGGCGGTCGTCGCACGACCCGCCCCTGCTGCCCGCGTGTTGCCGCGCCCCACCGGTTGCTACCTTGTGCTGTTTGCCCGGCGGGTGGGCGCACCTTCGTGCAGCCCTCCGCCATCGTTCGAATGTCCGCCCGTTTCTCCCAACGACCATCCTATGTGTGTGTTCGAGCGGTCGTCGCACGACCCGCCCTGCTGCCCGTGTGTTGCCTCGCCCCACCAGTTAGTTTGTTTCGTTTGTCGTTTTGCCCGGGCGGGTGGGCGCACCTTCGTGCAGCCCTCCGCCCACCGTTCGGACTTCGGCCGTTCTATAACCGGTCCTCCGTCCTATGTGATTGTTCGGGGCGGTCGTCGCATGACCCGCCCCTGCTGCCCGTGTAGAGTTGCACGCTGCTGCCACCAGTTAGTTTGTTTCCGTTTGCCTGTTCGTCGATGACTTCGTTCAGGGCGTCCGCCTCTCGGGCGCGGGTCGCCCTCGTGTCGCCCGCCCGTTATGTGCATGCCCATCAACCATCAACTTGCGTTTTGTGTGCCTCGCCCGGCGCCCGAGTCATGCACGTTGTCGGGTGAAGGCTTGCCCGCCCGTCGTGTGGGTCGCCCGCCCGTCGTGGGGAGCGCCCGATTCCTCAGGGCATAACACAGGTCGACAAATCAACTCGGCCATTGTAAAAGGTAACTATGGTTTCTTCCCATTGAAAATCACTTTGAACTTGTATCTTGTTTCCGCTATTTTCATATATCGGGGTTATTGGAGAGCTATTATATTCATATCGATCTCTCATTCCACTGCAGGTTGCATTTCTGGAGGAGTTGCGCTGACCGCAATATTAGTGATATTCTTAACGTTTTATGCCAAGAAGAGAAGACATCTTCCTGCTACCTCTACTTCAAAGGTGGAGAAATTCCTAGAGGATTATGCTGATGAAATGCCAACCAGATATTCACTCTTTCAGCTTAAGAAGATCACAAACAACTTTGCGGAAAAGTTGGGCGAAGGAGGTTATGGCGTGGTGTATAAAGGAAAGCTTGTGAACGGCATTTTAGTGGCTGTCAAGCTTCTTGATAGGCATAGGCACAGCCAATCCCAATTCATGAATGAAGTAACAACAATCGGACGGATCCATCACTTCAATTTGGTTCGTCTGTTGGGGTATTGCTTCGAAAGCCCCACAAGCGCACTGGTATATGAATACATGCTTAATGGATCTCTCGACAAGTTTACATTTGCCGGAAACGAGAATGGGCAAATCTTAAGTTGGGAGCAAAGGTATTCAATTGCTTTCGGTGTGGCTAGTGGAATTGCATATTTACACCAAGATTGCCAGAATCGCATCATACACTTCAACATCAAACCTCACAATATATTGTTGGACGCCGACTTAACCCCTAAAGTTGCTGATTTTGGTCTGGCAAAACTTTGTGGGAAGGGAGACGACCATATTTCCATGACGACAGCAAGAGGGACGCCGGGATATGTTGCCCAGAGGTGTGGTCCAAAGGTATGGATCCTATTACAGATAAATCAGATGTCTATGGTTTCGGAATGCTGTTGCTAGAGATTGTTGGGGGCAGAAAGAATATTGATGTACAGGTAAGCCGGTCGAGTCAGTTATACTTCCCTGAGTGGGCTTTCAAGCTGATTGAGAGTGGCGAGTTGGGGATGAGACTGAGAGGAGGAGAAATAGAGGCTGCAGATGAGGAGACGGCGACGAGACTCACAAAAGTTGGATTGTGGTGCATTCAATACCAGTCCAGAGATCGTCCTTGTATGACGAGGGTTGTCCAAATGTTAGAAGGTAATGGAGCAGACGTCCCCAATCCTCCGTTACCCTTAAATTCCTCGGCTACGCCTGAAAATCCTATACTCTCCTCCACAGTGAGTTCTTCTTCAATTGAAATTACTCTTCCACGGTGATTTGATACTTCGTGTTTGGAAGTGATTTCTTTATATATGTAATAAAGAGAATTTAAAAAATATTATGGAAGATCGGCATTTGTTTTTTAATGACATTATATTAGAAAGAGATATGTATAAAAAATGAATTGCATTTCAAAATAATTAATGGTGAGAGATTTATAAATGGAAAGATTTTCAAAAGATTTATAAAAATTATATTCGGCAAATATATGTTTATGTGATAAGTAGTTTTTTTTTAAGGCCATTTCCATATTGTTTTTCTTACTACATTGCAGGTTGATTTTTTATATTAAAATATTTTATGTTGTTTACATTGTTAATATTATTATACATTTTATGTTATCAGTTTCAAAATCTAATTAAATATGAGATTACTTATTTTTTTTAAATAAGTGAATATTTATTTCATTTTTTTTTATTTTTTTATATAAATTTGTTATTAATTTTTTTTTTCCATTGGTTGGGTTTGAAATTATTTTTTTAAACACTAAAAAAAAGTAATATTTTTATTTATTTTGCTTACCAATTATAAAAAAATGATTTACAGATATATTAAAGAATTAATAATGGTGAATTAGCCTTCTAAATTTTATAGATAATTTAATATAAAATACAATTAAAAATTCATATAATTTATTCTTCCAAGGATATTTCTACAAGGTTAGAGTTGAAATTAGCCTTCTAACTTTTATAGATAATTTAGTATAGAACACAATTAAAATTTTATATAATCTATTCTTCAAAAGATATTTCTACAAGGTTAGAGTTGAAAAAACATTTGAGAGGAAATTTATGGTTTATGATACTCATAGTGGTTTTCCTTCTATGTAAAAAAACTTTATTTTCAAAAAGTTTTAAAATAATATATGATATGGTGGAAGGCATATTCAAACAAAGTAAAAACATTAACTTAGAATTGTTTTAGTTCAAGTGGCAATGGTAGTGGAAATGAAGTCACACACAAAGTCTTGGGTTCAAATCTTGTGCTACCCTCCTCCATAGGGGGGTGAATAATGGACATGTAAACATGAAAATCAGAGAGTCATACCAAGCTTACAAAACAAAAAAATAACATATATTTATTTAAATGGTTTATTAACTATATTTTTTATTAAATTAAAAATTTAAAAATTCAAAGAAAAGTAATCCCTCATAGAGTGTATTTTGGCAGCTACCACTACTAGCCTAGATCCATCTTAACCCCAGATACATGAAAATCAGAGAGTCATACCAAGCTTACAAAACAAAAAAAATAACATATATTTATTTAAATGGTTTATTAACTATATTTTTTATTAAATTAAAAATTAAAAGAAAAGTAATCCCTCATAGAGTTTATTTTGGCACCTACCAGTACTAACCTAAATCCATCTTAACCCTAGATACATGAAAATCAGAGAGTCATACCAAGCTTACAAAACAAAAAAAAATAACATATATTTATTTAAATGGTTTATTAACTATATTTTCTATTAAATTTAAAAATTCAAAGAAAAGTAATCCCTCATAGAGTGTATTTTGGCA
>APFE030629353.1:19931-30931 GCA_000404065.3 Pinus taeda
AAATATGCAGTTAAAAAACCATTTTAACTGCTAAAAATCAAGATTTAACCTCATTTCTTCCGCCGGATTCCATCACCGGAATCTCCAAAAAATCGCATTATAGACAACTCCTTCAAAAATTACAACATATGGGCAAAAGATCAATACAATGCATTGGAAAGTGGCAGAATGAATATGTGAATGACAGAAAAATTGTAGATTCTGTCATAGACGTCGTCACTTGTAATAGACTTGTATAATTTAAACACATATGAGTTAGTACCATTATAGATGTCACCTGTAGCGTCAAGATGACAAATATAAATAGGGATGGTGGCAGAATGGATACGTGAATGACATAAAAATTGTAATTTTTGTCATAGATGTCACTTGTAATAGGCTTCAATATTTTAAACACATATCAGTTATTATCATTATAGATATAATTGGTAATAGAATTCAATATCTTTAACACATATTAGTTAGTAACATTAAGCTTAATAGTGGTGATTGGCAATTTTATTCGTTGAAGATTAACCAAATCATTGGTCCTCTGTCATGAACTGTAAGTTCATTGCTCTTCGAATCTATCAGACTCAAGCTCCTACTAACTCCTGTCTGTGAGATTAGGATAGTCACACGACCATTTAAATTGTCCCCTCTATGACTTTTTTTAAAAAGAAAATAAATCAATAAATAAACTAAATAATTGTTAATAATCAACATTGGTACTAATAAATAACTACGTTTGTATAAAAAGACTAAGTTTCATCGATGTGCTAAAGAAATTGATTCCATTATTGTTAGACTAAAATTCTTCTGGGACACGGCTAAATATTTCATCGATGACGTTTTGACAAAATGGTTGGTTGGAAACATAGAAATTATTAAACCACATAAAACTAAAACTTGAACTTGGTCATATAAAATCTCCATTAATGATGGCATCACAGAATGAGAGTTTGGAGGAAATAGCCTTGGAGAAAAAGGTACATGCTTGGTTCTAAATATGGTTTTTAACCTACAAAACTAGGAAAATTAGATGGAGGAGGTTTTTCGTTGAACTTGATTGGACAGCATTAGTAGGACCGACGTTAAACTGCCTCACAGTTGGAATTTTATTTCCGTGCACACAATTCGGCGGAAAATTTTCAATCAAACTCCATCATAAATTGAACCTTTCAGATGCTTTGCAACAGGTGGTGCCTTTCAATATCTTCTCTGAAGAGTAGGCACAAGAGTTAATTTTTAAGACCATGACATAGCATTAGACAACAAACAGTTTACCTTGACAGTATAAAGAAGAGCTAAAAACTCGGAATTTTATGTACGATGTGAAATAGAGTAAAAATAGGCATGCTCAGTAAAAATAATGATGAATACGTTTAAACGCCAAGAAAAATATAAATTTTTAATTCGACCTTTATAGGAAAAATACAAGAGAATCATGAGTATGAGATTTGAAAACTGCAACTCCATAAAAGACAATAAAGTAAGAATTTTAAAGAGATTTACTCGTCTCTAGTTCTTGTGCAGTAACAGATTGTAATTTCTTGCTATCACACACCCACCATTTTCTTCTCCCGCAGATCAAGATTAAGATCCCACAATTCTCGATGTCAGCACACAATCAACACACATCGCAATAGGATGCATGCAGGTTGCAAGTTGGAACGAGCCTAAGAATAAGGAGATGGAGTGAAGGTGGCCTCATAAGAAACCAGAGTAATGCAATATGACGGGACGCAAGTGCTTCACCCTGCTGGTGCTAATTTCGCTGTCGGTGCATTGTTCTGTTACCAAGGGCCTAAAGGGAAACAATATCTAGGGAGACATGATGTAAGAATTAGGAGAGCTTGGTGAAGCAACCAGGAGAAGTGTTAAAGAAAGCATAGGCATCCAGAGTGGCGGAACCAGTTAAGGACCAATAGAACAACAAATTTAGTTATGATGATCCAACTGTCAGTGAATTAGTTATGATGATTTACCTGTTTCTAACATATAGTATCAATGGAGGATGAGGGCACACCATGTCACATGAGGGGAGTTTTTCGGAGAGAAATGGCTTAGAGATTAATTAGATTTTAACTAGTATTTTCTTTATTTGTACCCACTTTTTATTGGATGGGGTGGTAATAAATATTGTAATATAAAATGTAATAATATTACAATTTAATTATTATTCGTCTCAACTGGTGGCTACTTTTTATTGGGTGGGGTTGGTAATAAATATTGTAATAGTATATTTTATCTAAAATTTCCCCTCCCCCAATTCACTTTTTAGTAAAAGAATTCCTTATATTTAAGGTTCATAAGTAAACTTGACTCATTTGTAAACATTTTATCCTAGTATGGTAAAGATGTTATCTTTAACCTTTTGATTAGTTACTATAAAATTAAAAACATAAAATAAATAATTATAATAAATAATTAAACCAGCCTAGATCTATCTCAACTTTGGATCTATGTTGGTTAATAGTAATATTATTATTAAACATTTTTAAAGCTTTATTGTGACGAGGATGATCTTAAGTAACTAAAGTTGCCCATGTTTACCTTTTGTCCACCATAATTAAATATACTAAAATTTTATTACGTTAACTTAAAACAACCCCGAGTAAATAAATAAATATATTGTATTATAAATTATAATTAACTTACCCATTTTCCACTGATGATAATATATTAATATAGGATATAAATTCTATTATTAATAATTTTATTTATATATATATATAAACTATTATTATTATTAAGATTAAACATCATCCTATTACTAAATTATAATATGAATGTTACGTATTAATGTATTGATTAATTACATAATATATATGGTATAAAACTATTATTAGGTTGTAGTATTATATTTGTTTCTTTTATAATATTAATTAAGATAGTATTAAGATAGTTTTATGCATTTTAGTTTATCTATAATAATATATTAATTAACACAATATTCATATTACTCGTAATATTTTTTTGGGAATAATCACATAAAAAAATACGGCATCAATGTTTCAAACCTTTTACTGAGGTTCATCACCAAGACAAGTATGGAGGAAAGTATGGAGGATCTGGTCTAACAATAGAAATAAATAGTGTTGAGATGCTCCAAATAGACCCAATAGTAAAACAATGGAGATTGGAACTCTTTTGAGCATCTCAATATTATTTATTTCTCTTGTTAGATCAGGTCCTCCATACATGCCTTGATCATGAACCCCATTAGAGGGTTTGAAATGTTCACGCCATAATTTTTTTATGACTCTCCAAAATTTTAGTATTGGAACTTTATGGAGCATCTCATAACTATTTATTCCTATTGTTAGATAAGGTCCTCCATACCTGTTGTGATGATGAACCAATGTAGAGGGTTCGAAAAGTCGAAGCTAGACAAAAATGACGACTCTCTAACGTTTTAGTATTGGCACTTTGTGGAGTATCTCAACACTATTTAATTCTCTTATTAGATGAGGTCCTCCATACCTGTCCTAATGATGAACCCCATTAGCGGGTTCAAAGATGCCATAAAAGTTTTATGTGATTATTCCAATAGGGCTTTTACCAATCATTATGAATCACAGAAGTTCAAGTTCAGAAATCATATTATTAATATATATTAGTCATATATTAGTCTATATCCATCTCAACTTAGGATGTACCAAGTTTAGAGAGGGATTCAACATTTTTCACCTTAAAGGAGGTTTGCACCTCAAGAGATTTGATCCTCTCGATGCTTGGTAGATAGGGAGTTAAGATGGATCTAGGTTGGTTTAATTATTAGCTATAATGAATTATCTTTTCTTTTTGATAAGTAAGAGAAGAACCTTCTATTAAGCTAGCCAAAGTTACATAATGTACAAGAAACCACACCCGCTCTAAAAGAGTGTCCCAACTAGCAGGCTGCCAGAAACCCAAAAGAAGCCTAAAGAAGCCCTGGAAACCATGGACCGAGGCCCACACAAAGCCTACAATTATCCCACTGAAGGTCCACATTGGGACCCACAGTGGACCACTCTACAACCAACAAACAGACCCAACGACAACTATAGGTTAAAAACACTAAATAATTTCGGTCCAGAACTCTCGAGCAACATGAACGAACCAAATACCACCATTGATTACTCAACCCTGATCCAACATCCATCATGGATATCAGGCGAATGAGAAGCATGAGGTTTAATCGTCCGATGCAGGTAGTTTTCTCTCACCTCTCATCGCAACGTGTCACGCGATGAGTGGAATCGGAGGCACATAACAAAAAACTAGATACCATTCTTATCCCGCCTGATATACCATTTGTGGTTTTGCATCTGCAGTTTCATGGAAAAACCAGAGCGCTTTTTCGCCAAGCAATGATCATCAGACCATTCCCATAGACATTTCTAAGCCTTCCACCTGGATTCTCCGTCAAATACCTGCTATGCCAGATGCAAACAGGAAACCAGATCTGTGGTGCTGCCTGATTCGTTACCTTCATCATTCAACTAAAAGTGATCAAAGCTTTGGAGAGTAGCCAAAATAAAAAAATGTAGATGATTTAGGTGACTCCATCCTCTTGCCTACCTCCTAAATCCCTTCGATCAGTTCTGTTCACCTATAGCTTGATATCTTTGGTTGCTAGATGGAAACAATCCTCTCACAGTTTTCTGGTAGGTAACGACTCCCAAGCATGCCAGGAATCCCTGTCCTTATTGGTCACTCCTTCGTTGACCAACCGATCCGCTAACATATTTGCTTTCCTTTTCACATGAACAAATCTTATCGTTTTAAGGGTTTGCAGGTGAGAGTGTATATGGTAAAAGACCTGCAGTAGCTTCCAATGCTTCAACACTTTATCTGGCGAAGTTCCATTGTGTATTTTCTTGGCTGTTATAATGATCAATTCCGAATCTGCTTCAATGATAACATTCTGTAAATTTTCCTCCATAAGGATTTCCAAGCATTGCTCTAATGCCACGAGCTCAGCCATGTTATTGGCACCCTTCCCCAAGTGGCCATGGAAGATGTATTTTGTTTGCCCCTGATGATCTCTTGTAACACCCCCAAAGCCATCTACCCCTGGATTGCCCTTAGAAGCTCCATCAGTGTTTACCTTTAAGAAACCTTGTGGAGGGGGCTTCCAACTGCTGGCCCCTGTGTTTATTGTTCTCACTCCCTTTATTAATCCTTGAGGACTGATGTACTGGAGTCCCAAATTAAGTATAATATTCTCTTCTTGAGGTAGAGGAGGATCCTTAGGAAATGACTTCAATCGGCTTTTTACTATGTCTTTAAGCTATTTTAGAATTTGATCGATTATGTACTGGGGCTCGCTAGCTTTATCTTTGAAGATCCTCCTGTTGCGCTCTTTCCAAACATTCCAAATAGCAAATCATGGTACCAACATCTAGGATTTGTTGATGATCTTATTCCCTGAGAAGTTCTTTCTCCAGTTTTTCAAACTACTGGAGATGTTGAGACTGTCCCTGTCAATTTGTCTAAAGATTGAGGCCACCCAGTTCCACACCTTAGCATAAAAAGGGCAGAGGTTGAGAAGGTGTTCAATCGTTTCCTCATGTGAGCCATAGAGGTGACATTTGGAAGGGCCACTGAAGCCTTTCTTTAGGAGGTTTTCCCAAGTTAGGATCTTTCTTTGATGCACTAGCCAGATGAATAAATTTATTTTCATCCAGTGAGGAGTTTGCCAAAGCTCCTTCCAAACTTGATCAGTATTCACAAAGTTAAATCCTGTGATTGCCTATTTTGCCTCTTTGAGGTTAAAGTTACCTTCATTATTCTTCTCCCATCTTAATTGGTCAGGTGAGGAGGAAACCAGAATCTGTCTATGCTCTATGTTCTGGATAACAACATCTACCTTGGCCTTCAAAGGACTCTCATCACTGTAACTTAGATCCTTCCATTTTTTCCATTTTTCATTATTCCTTCCCTACTCCCAGAAATCTTTTACCATTGACAAAACTTTGCTATATGTGTCTCTCTTGAGGGTTGCCAGGTCATTCTTGTACAGGATGGGATCTTGTTGCGAGCTGTCCTCCCAAAATCGAGCCTGGTCCCCTGCTCAGATTTCCTAGAAACAATATTGCTGAACAATGCTTTTATTCTCCCAAGCAAGGTTCCAAATGTGAGAGCCCTTGATTTGTCTTGACATTCTAATATGATCCTTCTCCTGCCAATGCTTAGCATACTTTTTTTTCCAAAGCTTGGCCCAAGGGGCATTCGGCTCCTTGATCCATCTCCACCAAAGCTTAGCTCCCGAAACTTTGGTAAGAGTCTCCAGATCATGTAGCCCCAAGTCGTCATGGATTTTGGGCTTGCAGAGCTTATCTGAGGCAACTAAATCCCACTTCTTTTTCTCTTCCCCTCTTCCCCACAGAAAGTCTCTTTGTATGCTCCTTATCTGCTACTTAATACCCTAAGGAGCAGGGAGAGTTGTAAACATGAAAATGGGAATGGCCTGTAGTACCGCCTGTGTGAGCACAAGCTGCCCTGCTAAGTTTAAATATCTGCATGTCTACTTTCTGATCTTGTCCTGAAGTTCATTTAAAATTTGTTCCCATATTTTCTTGCCTTAGAGGTTTGTCAGTAAGAGGAATGCCAAGATATTTGGAAGGAAATTGTTCCCTTTGAAAACCAAGAATCCTGGTAATGTTTCTTTGTATAACAATATTAGTAGTAAAGAAAAAAAGTTTGGACTTGTTGAGGCTTACCTCTATACCTACTACCATAGCAAAGTGGTTTAGGATATTTTTGATTGTTTTTGTTTCCCTAACTGTGGGTATTCTCTACAACATAGTATCACCTACAAATTGTTGATGAGTGTTAGCCTCTCCATCCGGGGTGAGCTTGATACCTTGAATTCAACCTTCAACATTAGCCATTTTGATTTACCTACCTAGCCCTTCCACCATGAGGATGAAGAGGAAAGGTGAGAGTGGATATGCTTGTCTGAGCCCTCTGGAAGGTGTAAAGGTACTTGAAGGAGCTCCATTAAGCAAAATGGAAAAACTGGTCGTGGTAACTTGTGCCATAACCCATCTTATCCAGTTTTGGTCAAAGCCATAGGCTTTTAGAATAACTCTAATATAATACTAGCTAAATTTGTCATAGGATTTTGCAAGGTTCAACTGAATGATCATACCTGCTTGATTGCTGCATTTGAGAGAGTGTACCACCTCATGTGCTTGGATGATGTTGTTGAGAATTTGTCCTCCTTCCACATAGCTTGTTTGCTCTTCTAAGATGAGGGAAGGTAGCAGGGGCTTGAGTCTATTGGCTATCACTTTCGAGATGATTTTACACACCACATTACATAAGGCTATGGGTTGAAATCCATCTGAAGTCATAGCATTTTCCTTTTTTTGGATTAAAGCTAGAAAGGAAGCATTCAATGCTTTCATAACTTTTTTGGATTTTCTCGAGTCTTCCGTAATCTCGAGGATGTCCTGTTTGAATGTTTCCCAGCAGGCTTTGAATAAGTCTACATTGAATCCATCCGAGCCTGGTGATTTTCCACTTTGCATTTCCTTAATCACCTCACTGACCTCTTCTTCTGAGACTAGCCTGTTAAGATTTTGGTTGTACTCTCTGGTAACCAACATAGGAATATACTGAGTGAACTAATCAATGAACCTAGATCTATCCTCCATTGGCTCCTTTGCAATATTGAAGAAGTGTTGTACTAGACTTGATTCCATGTCCTTGTGAGAGGTAAGCTCAATACCCTGAGAATGTTTAATCTTTTTGATTCTATTGTGTGCTTTGTGGGCCAGAGTGGATTTGTGGAAGAACTTTGTATTTCTTTCTCCCTCTTTGATCCATTGAATCCTAGATTTCTGTCTACAGAAAATTTCCTCTTGTAAGCATCAATCCTCCCATTCTTCCTACAAAGAGTTAGTTAGTTTTTTCCTCTCTTCATTGAAGCCCTATGTGATATTGATCTGATTGATTTCCTAGAGTTTCTGCCCAGTTTCTATTCTGGCCTTGAGGATATCGCCAAATTCCTTTTTGTTCCAAGCTTTAAGTTTGGAGTTGATATGTTTCAGTCTCTACTAGAGCATGCACGTTTTAGTACCCTAAATATTCAACTCCTCTTTCCACCATTTATCAATGTTACTGGTGAACTTGGGGTGTGTAAGATAGGCATTTTCAAATCTGAAGGGCCTGTTTCTCAGAGCACCAATAAAGATAGCTTGTAGCTGAACTGGCTAGTGATCCGAGCCTCCAAAGGGCAGAATGGAAGCTGTGATGGTTGGTCCTATGAGGAGAAGATCCTCAGAGACAATAAATTTATCAAGTTTGGAAGCCACTTGGGAAGCCCCTCCCCTTTTATTGTTCCAAGTGAAGGTTCCATTAAATGTCTCAGTGTCCACTAGTCCCATGTTCATAATGAAATCTTGGAAGGCTTCAGAGTCTCTGCCTAACTGTTTAGTGCCTCCTTTTCTTTCTGAAAGAGATTTTATCATATTGAAATCACCTACAACTATCCAAGGCATATTGGGATGTCTTACTCTTAGACCTTCCAGGGAGGTAAGAAGCTTGAGTTTATCTAATTTCTTTTGAGGTCCATAAACATTTGTTATCATATATGTCTCCTTATCAACGACAGGATTACACACCAAAGATAGATAGTTCTTGGGTGCTTCAGCATCCAGGATTCAAAATTTCCATGGATCCCATAGCGTGAGAATCCCACCTATTGAGTTATTTGCCTTAACCTCTAGATACTCATACTTGATTAACCATTTGTTATGAATTTATCTTATTTTGTCCATTAAACATTTAGTCTCCTGAATAAATACCATGTCTGGTTTTTCTTCTTTTATTCTATTACTTAGATTCCTTTGTTTCCTTCTACTACCTATACCTCTAATATTCCAGGTTGTGAGATTCATTAAGAAATGTTAGTAAAGGAATAGCTGGTAAGATCTTTCATCTTACGTGAGTTAATTAGTAGTTTTCCACATTCGTTTAGCAGTTCGTTCTGTCTTTTCCTTCCTTTTTTCCTTCTCGAGCTCTTTGGATATTGTGCTTGTGAGTTCTCCATCATTTTGATCCCACTTGGTTCCTGGATTTCGTAGTTTCTTTTGACACCCATTCCCTTAGATTGTGCCCTCCATAGAAAGAGTTGTTGAACTCGATCAAAATATTCTTTTGGCAAGGAGTCCCCTCCTTTGTTCTTTCCTTGTTCCAGAAATATTTCTAGATCTAGATTTTCCCTGTCTAGAATCTCATGTAGTTCATGATCCTCCGTTCCTGTCTCACTTGGAGTCATCTCATGGTCCTTACTGATCTCCATGCAGCTTTGTATATCCCCCTTCTACTGGTTGTTTATTGTGATATTATCCATTTCAACTTCCGTATCTTGCTCCTTAAATACATTTTCCTTGTCCTAGACTATCTCCACGTTCTCCTCTACTTCTTCTAGGATTTTGAAGTTGTTGTGTCTTGTGTATCTGTCTTCACTGATCTTCTTATGTGTTCATTTACCCCTTTTTCCTTTGCCCCCAACCTTGGTGAAATGTTAGGCCCCTATACTACTAGTGTAACCCCCTATTGTTATTAGTACATCCCCCTTATTATATTGTTGTACCCATGTAGTCCCCATATGGTTACTATTGTGCCCCATAGAAGCCCACTATTGTTATTATTGTGCCCTTACATTATTATTGTTATGTCGGCTCTGATTATATTATGACTCCTTAGACTCCTATATATATAAAGGAGGTCTTGTCATTTGTATCATCCAAGAATTGTTCATTTGTGTACTATAGAGGAGGCTTCCCCCTCTAAGAGGCTTATTTCTAAGGCGTTCATCTCTCTTTTCTATCTTTTTGCGAGCTGGTTTCATAACATTTGGTATCAGAGCTTTGGATTCTAGGGTTTCGCTACTCCAAATAGGTCATCGTGGAATTTTATCTATAACTTGTTTTCTATGAAGTTTCAGAAAGGAAAAAAAAACCATTTGAGACAAAATCACACTGAACCTCGGGTCCAAATTTTAGAGATTTTTGCGCTATATTTGCAGAGATATAATTTGAGGAATTTGGTCTTTTTTCAAACTCTTGAATTACATTCCAAACAGGTGACCTGGGGAAAATCGTCATAACTCTATCTCTAAGCATTGAATTAAAATTTTGTAAGAAGGTACAGAAAGAGGACGGAATTTAGTTTCTTGTATATATTTTGTAGAGGCAAAGGTCGAAACAGTGACACGTGGCATGTCATACAAGTTCTCTCTATTGAACTAGTCTATAATCAGGTCACTGTGCGAGATTTGCCATAACTCTTCCTTGGAGAATCCAATTTGGATCAGACTGGTCGCATTGGAAAGAGGATGCAGAGGGCTATTGTAGGTCGTAATTTCAGAACTTAAAGATCTGAAAGTATAGAGTTACATTCGTTTCAAGATCGATCTCCTAAAATCAAGAAAAAGCAAGATGAGGAAGTTTGATGGCAAGGATCCGGTAAATTGGATACTTCAGATGGAGCAATATTTTGATCTACATGGTGTACCACTGTTACAAAAGGTATGTATTGCATCTTCATAATGGTATAAAGGGCTTTTTTCTCATAAACAACTTGTTACGTGGTCAATTTTCACAGAGGAAATGATAGCACATTATGAGGATACAAAGTGCAACACCTTCTTTAGAGCAACACCACAACAATTGGAAAGAGTAAAAGGGCTTTGTTACATAGTGGAAAGTAAACTTATGGTAACAAGGAATTCTACCCCTCCCAACTATAAAGATGGAAGTGTTGTTTCTCTAGCCTTCCACAACCTACAAGGGTTACACCACAACAATTGGAAGAAAAATGAGAGAAAGGGCTTTGTTACAATTGTGATAGAAAATGTACTAAAGGTCATAAGTGCGCTGAGAAGAAATTATTTTACATAGAGTATGAAGAGGAGGAAGAAAAGGATAAAGAAACATCAAAAGAATAGGACATACGCTAGGACCCAATCCCAGAGAAAGAAGAAATGAATTAGACCATATCTTGTAAAGCATTGGCAAGAA